>BJBW01011460.1:0-53487 GCA_004320125.1 Scolopax mira
CACCAGGGAGGGTTTTAGGGACATCTCCTCACTCTCTATACATTCCTTGACATAAAAGTCAACACCTCCACCCCTCCTTCCTCTCCTGTCTCTTCTTAACAACCTGTAGCCCTCAATAGCCACAATCCAGTCATGGGATTCATCCCACCAGGTTTCAGTNNGTTTCAGTGATGGCCACTATATCATATCTTTCCAGCAGCACAGTAGCTTCCAACTCCTCCTGTTTGTTGCCCATGCTGCGTGCATTGGTGTAGAGGCACTTCAGCTGGGCTGTTGGCTGCGCTGACTTCTTAGGGGAATACCCCCTGGAGTGTCTGTCAGGTGTTTCTCTGTGCACTGCTTCTACCCCAGGAGCTGCTGGCACGTCACCATAAGACTTTGACTGTAGTGAAGGGTCATCAGCTTGGCTCAAGGAGCCAGACTGAAGGCCCTTACTAGGACTTTGTCCCTCCAACCCTGGTGTGATACTCCAAAGCTTATTACCCCTCTCCCCCTCCCATCAAGTTTAAAGCCCTGTCAATCAAACCCACAATCTCTTTAACAAGAACCCTCTTCCCCCTTTGAGAGAGGCACCTCCCATTAGGTGTTAACAGACCTGGTGTTTTACAGGCAAATCTATTGTCAAAGAACCCAAACTTATGGTGGTAGCACCAGTTATGGAGCCACATGTTAATTGCCTGAATAATTCTGTTCCTCCCAGCATCGTTACCTGCTACCAGGAGTGATGAGAAAATGACCTGTGCCCCAGATCCCCTAACCACCTTCCCCAACTCTCTGAAGTCCTTTTTTATTGACTTTGAGTTGGAGTTTATAGTTTGTTCTGTACTTTTTTGTTGCCCTATGCTGAACACTCTCTAGTAGTGCCCTGTCCTTCTTGAACTGGGGAGCCCCAAACTGGATGCAGTATTCCAGTTGTGGCCTCACCAGTGCCTTCATGTAGTGTTTGTGTTTTCAGATTTTATTGTGAGATTTATGGGATCATCCTTTAGACCAATCCTAAATAGGAGGTCTGGAGTTCTGCTACTGTTTCTTTTCATTGTGTTTTTTGTCTTTTTTCTTTTTTTTTTTTCCCAACAGGAAATAATGGCCACCAATATTAGGATTTCCCTTTTACAGATCACATGGCAGAAACCCAGAGTTTATATTTACCTATTGAAAGCATATCAGCACTTGCCTAATGAGGCAGAAACTTAATACAGATCTCCATGACCCCTATGTCCTTAGATAAAATCTTTGAAAAAAATAATATTGTTTGTCTCTTATCTGTTCATATTCTCTCATCAGACTCCTGTGACATGTTTATTTTCAATCAGTTTGTCCTTTTCTATCTCAACAGCACTTTAGAGGTTTATCTGGGGGCAAGTAGAAGGGGACCTTAGTTTTCTGGTCCGTTTGTCCTACAGCTTTGAGGTACAGTTCTTCCTGTAGTTGAGAACAGGAATGAAGACTGGATGGATCTATGCAGAGAAGAGGCTTAAAAGTGTGACCATAATGCATTTCTTTTTCTTGTCAAATTTGTAATGTAAAAGAATTTGAAATGTGTAAAGATTGGAGACAGATAAAAGCCTAGGGAAAAAGTTAATATACACACTATGTGAGGAAATGTGTGGAATATAAGAGAAGGAGGAGACTTTGTTCTAGTCTTTCCTAGAAATGAGATCCACAGTGGGAAGAGGACATCAGCCTCTTCTTTGTACCTAGTTGTATTTAAACAAGCACTATGTGTAAATAAGCACAAGTTCAAATCTGCAAGACAAAAGTAGTAGTTAAAAAATTTTACTTTTTATTTCCACAGCTATAAAAAGTTACTGAAAATAAAAAGAGCTGGGAAAAAAAGATAGAAGGTAATCTTCCAGAATCAGGGTAAAGGAATTCTGATGCAGAAGCAATGACTTAGGAAGAAGAATATTGAAATGTCTGCTGTTTGACATCCTATGGATCTAGAAGCTGTTAATCTGAGATATTTTTCCACTGAGTTTTACTTCAAGAACTATGTGGCCTCAGCTGGAAACAAACATTTCTCATTGTATTTAGCATAATTTCCCATGGAGTACTTCTTGTTACTTATAGCAATTTTGTGCTAAATGTGTTTCTAGAAAATGCTGTTCAGCTGTTTTGAAAACTTTAGTTAGGTAGATTACTGATCCTCATCCATTTTTTAAAGACATGATGGAAAATTGTTTCATGCTTTTTATTTCATCACAGTAAATCTAATGCATTTCTAAATGGCAGCTCTGCTTCTCAATTCCATTGTTTTGTCCATATCTTCACATCCTAGTCTTCTGAGTCATTCCAACAGCACAAAATCTTACAATTTTCTAAGTGTTTTCATCTTCTTAGATATTGTCAGGTGCTTTGGAGAACACTGTAAAGTCTTCCAAGGACTTTAAAAATGATTCTTGGAAGGTGGAAATGATAGTTTGGTTTTCTGGATTGTTCTCCGGGAGTTCAATCCCTTAGCACAAGAAAGACATTGAGGTGCTAGAGCACATCCAGAGAAGGGCAAAGTAGCTGGTGAGGGGTCTGGAGCACAAGTCTTATGAGGAGAGGCTGAGGGAGCTGTGATTGTTCAGTCTGGGGAAGAGGAGACTGAGGGGGAGACCTTATCGCTCTTTACAACTACCTGAAAGGAGGCTGTAGAGAGGAAGGGGTTGGTCTCTTCTCCCATGTCACAGGCGACAGGACAAGGGGTAATGGCTTCAAGTTGCGCCAGGGGAGGTTCAGGTTAGATATTAGGAACTATTTCTTTACTGAAAGGGTTGTCAGGCATTGGAATGGGCTGCCCAGGGAGGTGGTTGAGGCACCATCCCTGGAGGAAGAGACGAGTTGACATTTTGATCAGGGATACGTATTAGCAGTGGATTGGTGTTGTTTTGAGTGTGGTGTGGGGTTTGTGTGGGTTTTTCTTTTCATTTGTGGGGTTTGGGTTGGGTTTTTTTTATTTTATTGTTTGGGTATTGATTTTTTTTGTTTGTTTTTTTGGGGGTTTTTTGGTGGTTTTTTTTTTTGATTGGTTGGACTAGATGATCTTAAAAGGTCCCTTCCAACCTAGGTAATTCTATGATTTTCTTGTCACCATATGATATTAAAACAATTACCAGTATTAAAAAGTATATATATATATAAAGTAGTACCAGCATAGTATTTCTCTCTTTCAGAATCATCAACAAAGGTAGTGTAGTAGAGTGCATTGGCATTACATTTGAACTCAAGATTATGAATGTTTCTGATCCAGCATGGATTTGGAGTGTGAAGTCAGTTAACTCACTTCATCTACTTCTGTTCTACCTCCTACTGAATATCCCTCTTACATCTTTGAATCGCATACTCCCTGAGATATAAATACTTCCTTCCTAGCTGTCTGGAGCCTAGTACAATGTACCCACATTTAAAATGGAACTCTCTTTTCTTTATAGTGGTTCAAATAATGATGCCAGCACAGTTTTTATTTGGTATTCCACAGAAGACCGATTGTGGCTGTTTATACAATTATTTTGTTTATGTCTACCAATCTTTAGGAAACCATCACATCAGCTAGGATCTACACATTTGTCTCTCCCTAGAGAGACTTTTTACATTCATTTCTCTCTGGTGAACCTATAATAGCTTTGCAGAGAGGATCCTCTTTCGCCCCTTCAAAATTTGCATGACAGTCAAATCGTGACTCTTGCAGCTTCCTCTGCTTTCAGCTCTTCTCTGCTTCTCATCTTCTTCCTCTGCTCTTAATGTGGGGTGTTTTCTTGGTGAGGACCAGCCAAGAAAGTAGTGAAGAAGCAAGTGTTGGCCTTTGATTACAGGCCCTCCAATTTCAGCTCCTTTCAAACTGCTTTGCAAAATACTATAGGAAATTGGAAACAGGGATAAAGGGTGGTGCTCCATATTTGTTGCCTGTGAGTCTATATCATTTGCTGGTACTAATATTCCACCTGATGGAAATCTTCAGTGTGAACTCAGGCAACTTTACTGATCCATGTAGAAGGGTTAGCTCATTCTGTGTAACATATTTAATCCTCCAAGTTGTGCATATTATTTTGTCAGTGGTCTTTAACTGATATATTTTCAGTTGTTAAAAAAATTCTTCTGTGGGGAACATCACCTCAGGTTGCTGAAGAGAGGTCTATAAACTAGTTAGCTCAGGTAATTCATAAAACCAAAACCAAGTTTGATGCAAACAAATGCTATCTTGTTTCTTAGTAGATGATCCTACCAAAAGACTATAGTCATTTCCTCAGTCTCTTGGGTTCAAAATACTATGTCTGAATAAACTACATGTTTACTGATGCAGAAAAAGACATTAATAATATGACATAGGGAGATTTGGGCTTGCCTTTGCTTCTTCTTGGAGAATTGCATGAGCAACTTGAGGTGCAAGCAGATTTTTATCCTTTACTTTTTACCTTTCTGTTACATTCCAGTTCTAAGGAATGTTTCTTTGAACATTGATGCAAAATGGTATAAGATGAGAGAGCGAGGGAGTGATCTCAAATATTTTCATGCAATGGTAAAATCATATCCTACTTGTATCCAGGCAGGATGCAGATTTCTCACAGGTGCCTTCATTACATATGTTAATGACAATACAGCATAAAAGCAGTGAAGGTTGTGTTTATATTATTTCCTCCATTGTGCTGAACAGCCACACTCTATAATACTGAATAAACCAGGAAAGAAACTGCTGGGAAAGTGGTGTAATCTTATATACACATCATTATGCGGTGAGTTAAGATACTGGACTTCAAATCACTTTACAGCCTAGGGGGAAAATAAACTTTCTCTTCTGGGATGGCAATTGCTGTAATGTAGCCTTTTTGTGCAGGGTTTGCCCCCTCCTTCCTGCCCCCCCCCCCCCCCCCCCCCCCCCCCCCCCACCCCCCCCCCCCCCCCCCCCCCCCACCCCACCCCCCCCCTCCCCCCCCCCCCCCCCCCCCCCCCCCCCCCCCCCCCCCCACCCCCCCCCCCCCCCAACCACCCCCCCCCCCCCCCCCCCCCCCCCCCCCCCCCCCAAAAAAAAAAAAAGATTTATTCTTTGTTTCCTCTTCATAAATCCCAGAGTTTTAAATCCAAGTTAGTTTGATAAGAGTTTTAAATCCAAGTTAATTTGAAGTTACTGAACTTTCATAAGATTTGTTCTAGTAGCTTATTTGCACTGAACACAGGAATCTGAGGCAAGAATGACTGCAGACTAGAGTGTATTGTAGGTCTATGCCAGAAGCTTTGAACTCAGGTACAAGTGAATCATTTCCAAGTAATCTAGCCCACACAATGGAATATTTCCTGCCTGAATGAATTACATGCTGCCTGGGTGGGCTTGTGAATGGTGAGAAAAAACCTGAAGATTAAAAAATCACTGTTCCACTTAAACAGGGGAGGCAACCCAGTGAGGATGTCTGAAATGCTAAGGACTGCTGTAAATGTTTCAGGTTTGGCCTGCCATGGGCTGATCAAAGTGTATGTGAAAGGCTGCAGTGTTTTTTGCTTCAGCAAACACCCTCATTATCTCCTATTTCTACCAGATATATCACAGCAATCATTTTGTCTTGTCCTGTCAGTGTCTACATGGTAGATTAAAAAGAAATAAAAAGTATACTCTTTTAAGGTTTTACGGTGGAAGTGTGTTACTCAATGTCTGCAGCCATTAGATGGAGGTTGGGGAGTGGAACTGAAAACTCATGGTAGCTTAAAGTCTTTACATTTCTGGATATAGGGTAACTACCACCAGATAAGAGATAGAAAGAAAGAAATTTCCTGGGACTTGGTTCTTCAGGTGCCAACCCCTATTGTGTGTTCAATGTTGGTCCTCAAGTAGCCACTGTGTTCAGCAAGGCAACCTGTTTCTATAGAGCATCTTCAAACTGTTCTGTCATACAGCCTGGGAACTTCCATGTGGGAAGAGCAATCTAAGAAGAGATTCATCCCATTGAGTAGATTTCTGAAAGTATGGTTGCAGGAGGAAAATCTTTATTTCACTTAATGTACATGTGTCTTCCTTAGTGCTAGAAGTGAATTACTTTTTATGACTCACTTTCAAAGTGCTTCTTTTGGTGAAAAGCTGAAGTTTCTCAGCAAACTGTTGCCACCAGAGCAAGACTAGTTTATTCCTAACACTGAGCAAGCTAAAGATGAGCAACCATCTTACCCTACAGTATACATATAAGCACTCAGAAAACTGTGCCTTATTCAGGCAGACATTCTGTAACCTTCCCAGGATAACTGCCCCCTCCTTCCCAGAAGATCCAGATATGTTTTGTATCTCTTTCCCACAGTAGGGACCAGTCTCTAAAGTCAGTCATCATTGAAAGAACAGGAACATCCAGTGGAGATTTCCACTGCACCATTGTTTCCAAGGGAATAGGTTGAAGTCAATTTGTTTAAGATCTGTGAACCAAGAACAGATGAGCTCATGATGTCCTTGAGGAATCAGGCCTCTGGGCCCCAAGGCTCCAAGTCATAATGTTATCATTCTCCATTTATTATTTTTGAGTTAAAATTTAATGTAACTGAATAGTTTTATCCAAGATTAACAAAAATCAGTCTCTTGTGTAACTCCATTAAATTCATTGGAATTGCACCAAGTGTGACTTTGACCTGTTATATGTTTTCTATGAAGATGTGAATAACCTCTGTCACAACTTAACTGATTTGACATTTTGGACAACAGATTAATGCAAGTGAATTCTAAAAAACCTCAGAAGCCATCCTCAAAAATTCCTATAACCATTTTTTTCAAAACCACACAAATATCTTGCAATTGTGCAGAATGAAACATCAGGCCACAGAACTTACATAGCAAATTAATAATATCTGTTTTAGAGGCATCACTTAACATGGAAGTTTCTGGCAGTACCTTTCCTCTGAAATAAAAAGGCTATTGTTCCTAGGTCTTACTACTGTGACTTTGAATGTAATCTACTAGGCCCTCTGTCTAAATTATTCTCATTTTGTAGAGTTTTGGTAATGTATGTGATCTGCATTGTGAGTAAGACCTTGTTTAGTCTGATTTCCCAGAAGCAACAGGCTGCAGTTAAAATGTAAAATGTTGTGCCACCGCATAAATTCAATTTTTGGATGAATAAAATTTGCAATATTTTTATTGTGCACTGGCAGCCCAGAAAGCTAACCACATCCTGGGCTGCATCAAGAAAAGTGTGGTCAACAGGTGGAGGTGATTCTGCCCCTCTACTCTGTGCTCATGAGGCCCCACCTGGAGTACTGCTTCCAGCTCTGGAGTCCTCAACACAAGAAGGACATGGATCCGTTGGAACGGGTCCAGTGGAGGGCCAGAAAGATAATAAGAGGGGTGGAATACCTCCCCTCTGAGAACAGGCTGAGAGAGTTGGGGTTGTTCAGCCTTGAGAAGAGAAGGTTCTGGGGAGACCTTATAACAGCCTTTCAATATCTAAAGGGAGCCTATAGGAGAGACGGAAAGGGACTCTGTCAGGAAGTGTAGTGAAAGGACAAGGGGCAACAGTTTTAAATTGGAAGAGTGGAAAGTGGATTTAGATGAGATACCAGAAAGAAATTCTTTACTGTGAGGGTGGTGAGACACTGGAACATGTTGCCCAGGGAAGTTGTGGATGCCCCATCCTTGGAAGTCTTCAAGGCAAGGCTGGATGAGGCTTTGAGCAACCTGCTTTAGTGAGAGGTATCCCTGCCCATGGCAGGGGGGTTGGAACTTGATGATCTCTAAGGTCCCTTCCAACCCAAATCATTCTCTGATTCTATGATTCTATTCTAAAGCCTCAGTCGGGTTTTCTGAGTATGAACAGATTTCAAGTTGTTTCCTTATACCTATGTCAAAATGCTTGAATTTATCCTTCATTGCCAGTGACTTCATCATCAGGTTTTATTCTGATATGGGTATATATATACACTAAGGTGGCTGTGTTTATTGTAAATATTTAATTATGACCTAAACTAAAGTTACTTGTATTGCATTTGGAAATTAATCAGGACAGAAACACAGTCCATGATTTTCTGAGGGGGTTGTGCTCAGATTAAGTCTCTCAAAAGTGATTCTGAGCTAAAGTTAGAAGGAAAATTACCCACCATGCTGAAATGCATGCCTGTTTCATCATAATTTCCATCAAATATAGAGGTAGCATATTTAATATAAATGCATGTAGTGTTTTCCACTTGTGAGCCTGATAACTGTAATTTACCAAATTATCTGACAGTTTTGCAAAATTGGTCAATTTCAGTCTTTTTCATTATAGAATTAATACATTAAGGGTATTCTTTCAAAATTTAGTTTCTGAAAGTCTATAAAATCCCTTATACAGCCAGGAATAATTTTTTACGTATGATCAGAGCTGGCCCATAATAATTCATTAAATCATGGTTTAGTCATGCAAGTATCATTTTCTTTTTGAAGGAAAGTCCTTAATTTAGAAGAAGCCTGATTCACTATATAGTCCAGAAACTTCTTTCTAAAGGGGAAGTCCTTTGTTCTTAATGCTCATATATTTGAAAGTACTCTTGTATACTTGTCTTTGTTCCTGTAATGAAAGAGGAATTCATGCAGCACTCCTTACTCAGTCTTTCAGTGTCTGTGGTGAGTCACAGTTAAAATCATTTATGAAAAAAGGGGAGTATTGGGAGTATTTGAGATATTCACCATGAATTAAGCACGAATTCCAATAAATAAAACGTATGTCAGATCCCATTCATACACTGAAGGAATTTCATTTTAAAAAGATGAACGACTAAGGAACCCTGATTTCCACAGTGTTTCCACAGAACAGAGGGTGAGAAACAGTAGCCTTATTTCATAGATAAAATAAGTGAGCGTTTTATATTCTCAGGTGAAATTTGCCCCGTATGGTTTCCTCAGAATTAAAAGTAATTTTACTTTAAATGTACAAAAATTTGTTTATTTTATTTTAAAACTTTTCTTATTCCCATGAAATTCTGTTCAAGTTTTGCTGAATTTTAGGAAAAATGTCTCTTGCTCTCTTTCTTGGAAGAGCACTGCTAACAAACCATATATATATATATATAAAATTATAATTTGGACACTGAAAGGTTAACCTCATCCAATATCCATGGTACCAGTCTTTATATTGTGCAGAGACTATAATATAAAGAACTTTTTTAAGCAGTTCAAGTTTTTACTAATGAACCTGAGAACACGTATTTTCTATGTTTAAAATGTACCAACATTTGGGATGGATTTTTATGAGAACAATAGCAAGAATGGTGGTGTCATGACCAGTGCAGAAAGCTGGAGCTCTTGCATAATTTGAAATGGGAGGTGGTGAAAGGACTGTTATCAAAAGAAGTGTTGGACCATTAATTGTAAGACATTAGTCTCAATGTAATGTCCACATCCATTCAGTGAAGGTCTTTTTTCCTAGACCCAGTAGAAATCACAAAACTAATTCTACCTGGTTTTAGCTAAAGGAAGATGAGGATTATTTGAATAGTTGTAATAAAGCCAATCAGCCAAAAAACTCTATGGTTTTGGTTGGTGTTTATTAGCCATAACTTATTAATTACACATATGTCTTTCCCACTCTTTCTCTTTATTGTGAAACACATACACAAGTATTGCTAACATACAAGTACTTCTCTATAGAGGTACATGTTTGGGGGAATATGAAATTTTGCAATTTACTCAACGCAACTTCTTTAGTTAAGGTTTTTTAGCAAGTTGACTATTTTTATCAAAGAGGCAGAACAGAACTGCCTCCCCAGTCTTTCTTGTTTTGCTGGAAGGATGGAATACGCTCCCTCTTTTTTAGGTCTTCAAGTCTGCAGAACATGCTTCAAGAGCTAAGCTTCAGATACCTCCTTCCAGCTTCATTCTTTATTCAGCAAAGGTTTCTATCATCTGATGCCTGCATTTCTGTGGCCTGAGACATGCTGGCCTGGTCTGTGGATGCCTGGTTGAGCCAAATGCCAAGGTGTGTTATGGTGCCTACTGCCAATCTAGGTGCCATCTTGAGGTTCTTCAGAGCTCTTCGAGGAGTCATTACTGAGAGCCTGCACGGACAGGAAGATTGCACATGTCATGGCAGTGTTTGCATCATCAGAAGGGTGGGGAGAGCAGTGGGATACACACTTACTCTTTTCATCCACTTGCATTAATAGAATGGAGCATACTAGGAAGACAACAGCTCTTGCTAGCAGCCAGCGAGTGCTGCTACCACATTAGACATGGAAGGTGGTGGATCTCCTTGAATTACGATTACAGCCACAGCTTTTACTTGTAACTGTTCACAGAAGTCTAGATGCAACCCTCTGTGTAACTCTGGGATATAAATGTGATGGGAATTTCTGAACTTCAGTAATGCCTCAAAAACATGAAGATAGGTGGTAATGCATAACTGGGGTCCTCTGAGAAACATTTGACTGCTTTTGCTTGATTAAGTGAAAACAGAACTGTCTTGAGGGGCCCATTATAACAATATCCATCAGATGTTAAAGGAATTAGATCAGAAGAGAAGAGGGTGGTAACACTAGTGCTTAACATGTTGCCAGTACAACTGGATTCACAACAGCTGTAAAGCTAAACGTTATTCACACTGTTCAAGCCTTGAAGCACTTTTCAGATACATCAAGTTTTCCAGTCCCTTAAAAGCCAGTTCTTCTGCTGTTTGGTTCCTGATTTACACTGGAGACAGTTTGACTCATCACTGAATTATCTTCAGGCTGTAATAATGAAGGGATTATAAATAACTCCCTTTATAACTATTAATGCCATTACATATTGTGGTATTTCTCTTCCTCAAATATATATATATATACATTAGTAGTAAAAAAAGTAGTTCAGTCAAAAAATATATATGGATGTCAAACAGATGTATACTGTACTTATGGACAGCTCTGTGGATCTTGTAGGTCAGCATAATTGTAATTTAATTATCATTCCCATTTTACTAGACAGAATGCAGTTTTGGAGCTGGCACATCCATCTGGATTAATCTTAAATTGCCCTGTCAATTTAATAATTTTTGACCATTTAATTCTAATACAATAATACGGAGAGAGGAGTTTTTCTTCTTCCTCGTGCTTCTGCAATTGTGCTGAAGTTTGATAATATTATTTGAGTAAATTTTATTCTAAAAGAAATATGGTCTGGCAGAAGGCTGGGTTTATTTGTTCTACTGGTGTTTCAGAATCAGAGGGTTGTCATCAGTTGCACAAAGACCATTTGGAGACCAGTCATTAGCTGTGTACCCTAGAGATTGATACTGTGGCCAATACTATTTAACAATTTCATTAATGACCTGGGGTTTGGGACTAACTGCATCCTCGGCAATTTTTCTGATGTTATAAAACTAGAAGTGACCGATGCACCAAATGGGTCTACTGTCATTCAGAAGGACCTCAATCAGCAGGAGAACTGATAGCAATCTCATGAAATTCAATGAAGGAAAGTGTCTAGTCTGCCCCTGGGTAAGAATGACGTCATCTTCCAGTACAGGCTCTGGACTCAACATCTGAAAAGCAGTTCTGCAGAAGTGGACCTTGGTGTCTTGGCAGACAACAGACTGACAATGAGCTCAGACTAACAATGTGCCCTCATAGCAAAGAAGGCTAGTGGCATTCTAGGCTGCATTAGGCAGAGTATTGCCAGAAGGCTGAGGGAGGTGACCCTTCCACTCAGCAGAACTCAGCACTGCTCACTGCTCCAGATGAGACACATCTGGAGTGATGAGTCCAGTGTTGGGCTTCTCAGTATAAAAGAGGCAGGTACATATTTAATTGGGTCTAGCAAAGGGTCATGAAGTTGATTGAGGGACTGAACCATCCAACCTATGACAAGAGGCTCACAGAGATGGGTCTGTTCATTCTGTAGTGGAAAGGTTCAGGTGTATCTTAGCTATGTGTATGAATACCTGATGGGGGAAGATGAAGATGAGGTAGCCAGCCCTTTCTCATTGGCATCCTATGATAGGACAAGAGGCTATGGGCACAAATCAAAACACATGGAATTCCATCTGAACACAAGAAAACATTATTTTTATTTTTACTGAGGGTGATCAAACACTCAACAGGTTGCCTCGAGAGATTGTGCAGTCTACATTCATGAAGATATTGAAAAACACTCAATCTGCTTTGAGAACAATGTAGGTTACAGTAAGAACACTACCAGATTAACCTAGCTGTTTGGGTGCAGAAAAGGTAAAAATAAAAGTGTACAACACAGAACTAAATTTAAGCAGCTGTGCAGAGATGATAGGCAGGAGGCAAAGTTTCTTAACTTAGAGTGTTACTCAGTAAATGACACCATGACTGTTCATTATCTGACCTGAGCTCACCAACATCTTGCTGCAGCAGCCAGCCTCACTAGCTCAAGTTGCCTTCAGGCAAAGTTCTATTCATTTACTTCCACTGTATAGTTTATATCTCCTCAGACCTTTATTCTCGATATAGGAAGCAGGAATAACTATAGAGATCTTTTAACTAGCAAAATACAGATTATTTAAAGGAAGAATCATTGTCATGGTTTGGCTTCAGGTGGCACAAAGGACCACGTGGCAGCCGCCCATGAGCCCCCACCGCCACCGCGGCCAGGAAGGGAAAATCGGAAGAAAAAGGCAAAACTCATGGGTTGAGACAAAGGCAACTTAACAGAACAGCAAAGGGTGCAAGAAACAACAATAACACTGACAGAGGAGTACACAACTGCTATTACAATACCGCCACTTGCTGACCGCACCCAGGACGCCTCCGACCACCCTGCTCTCCCTGCTTCTTCTCCCCGGGGGACTTCCTCTTCTTCCTCCCCTTCCTGTCCCTCCCCTTCCCCGGCCAGCTCTGGCCACCCCCCTGGGCATGGCTCACATGGGATGGAATACCTGTGTCCCTGTTAGGTCCTGGGAACAAATATCCCTATCCCCACCAGACCCAGAGCAATCATGTAATTTTCCAATCCTAATTTGCATCACAGGTGGATAGCTATTTCAATTTATGTCCATAAGAGATTTGAGAAGTAAAATAATATTTTGAATAATCCAAACGTTATGATAGCAATATAGGCATTGATAAGTAAGCTAAAAATAAAAGCTGAGCCATTGGAAACCAAGGAAAGCATTTAATTTTGCCAACAAAGATCAATTTCATTTGGTCTTCTAATTTACACATGCAGACTATATTTGAATTATATGCACAAATTCTGGTATTTCCTACTGATATTTCTATTTTCCTTGGGATCTAGCTTTTCAAGCTTTGAAAGCATCTAATTTTATAGTTTTCTACTTAGCAATCTGAAAGAGAGATTACAAATGAGAGTTTTGTTCTCAGATCTTGTCTCAATATAAATTCAGAATATTTTAAAACTTCTGAGTGCACATTCTGAGACAGACAAACTGATTCACTCCTTCCTTCATCAAATGGATAATCCGTCTTCATTCAGAAGATAAGGTCACATATGAAGTAATCCACTAATTATTGCATACTGACCAGAAAGGTTTGGGGTGTTTTTAAATTTTGCATGTTTTATGGTACTAGGTTGCAAATCACAGGAACAATAAACAGCGGAAGTAACATTGCCCCTTTACTGAGGGGTAAATCATTCTAATTATTAAATCTGAATCAGACAGTGGATGAATGACATTATTATCCTTTGCTCCTACTGAGCAACTTCCAATGTGAAGACTGCACGGAGGTTTGGGAGGGTTTGTTGGGGGAAAGTAGTATTCAATGAGACAAAGCACACACTGTTAGGTCCAGATGACATAATCTGTTCTCTCAAATAATCATGAAATGGCTACCTCTTTGAGTGAAGAAAAGAGCAATTTGTGATTATTATGTGAGACATTCTCGTACTTTTCTACTCGTACTGCTCCAAAAGACTAACAGTAATTCTTGGATTTATAAAAATTACAGAATGTCCATAGATGAGGTTGATTACCAAACAATAGATTAAATCATGCCTGTCACAAAGCTTGATGTTGCTACATTGGTGCATTGATTAATGGTATTTGGCAACTCTCTAAATGGCTATTTGCCATTAATTCATGGGTGCCCTCTGGAGTATAGTATGAGAGTGACCTGTTGGGAAAAGGATTTTTTTTCATCTGTTCATTGTTACTTCTGTAGTAACAGAAAAACACTGGGGGTGGGTAAAGTTGAGACTTTAAGTTAGCTATTTCTTAGTGCATATAAATTGAGAAGGGGGGAAAGCTAAGGAAAAATTAGTTGCAATCAAGACAGTACAATGTAATACTTTAAATCATGATTCTAGACAACCCAATTGTTTTTTCCACAACACTGTAAATGTCACATGACTAAAAATAATTGGGACATGGATAATTTCTTTTGATACAGACATGTACATTTCTGATGGAAAGTTTTTTCACAGCACTTTGCTGTTCTATTTCAATCTTTCATTCAGAACCCTAGAGATCTACAGGAAAGATTGCATCAGTTCATGTCACAGCTTAGAGTGGTGGGGAGAAATACTGTCTGCCTCTCCTTCCTGCACTCCTCTCAGCATCAAGGGTGGCCATCTTTCAGACAGGCTCTGTATGGTGCATAGAGGTTTTCTTTGCCCTCAGGTCCCTTCCCTAATGAGTAGTGAAGGATGGAGCAGAGAAAACCACAAGTGTTTTGTGCACATGAGCAGCCTTAGCCTCATTGGGCTTTCCTCCTACATTATGTTCTCTGACAGTGAGTTTGGATGAACTCTCATGAGCAGAGAATTATTGATTCAATAATATATCAAATTGTAAAGAAAAATTGATGTAACTTGACCTGAAAAAATCATTTTATCTGTGGAGTAAGACAGACCTCATTTTACATTTATTCATTTTTTTAACCTCCTTCCAAGCTTCTGACTTAAATCAAAAGTTACAGTCTAGCTGAGATTTGGAACTGAACATCACTTACTTGAGTTGCGTTCAGCTGACATTTGGATTTCATTTCATACACTTCCAGATTTTTCAAGGAGCTGGAGATAAACACCCAAGCCAGTTAGAATCATAATTCCTTAGAAATCCATAACAAACACTGAAGAATTTTGTCATTATATAGGCACTTTGAAGGATGAGAGAGAATTATTTAATGTCATTATTTCTTATTCTCTGCAATTCTCCTGCAGTTCCATTCTCATTTTATTGCTGGTTACACTCTTACTGTATTAATTCATTTAGCAGCACTGTCCATGGACATTTCACTTATTCATACTCACTGTCTGTAATTCTTTGGTCTATTTATAATTCCTCGAAGGCAGGTTTAATTCAACACGTATCTAACAATTAGGGTCACCCAAATGAGATGCTGAAGCAGAGAAGTGACACTTAGTTTGAGCCTCCAGTGTTGAAGCACAAGAGAGTGTTACTTTTTAGTAACTTGCTGAAAGTTTACCTTAGTTACTTAACTCACTTACTGACTGAAGGAAGTCACAGAATAGCTTTTCTCTCAGCCCCTAGAACTTCTGTTCACCTCTTTTAGTGGTGCTTCTTTGGATGGCATTCACATTTGTTCCGCTCTGTCCTAATCGAGGTTCCAGTAATCTGATTTAAAAAAAAAAAAAATACCCATTCCCCTGTGCCGCTGCTGGAGAGGAGGCAGAGAAATCAGGAGTAAAGTTGAGTTTAGGAAGAAGAGAAGGGGTCCAGGGGAGAAGGTGTTTTAAGATCTAGGTTTGATTTCTTGTTACCCTACTCTGATTGGACTGATGATGGGGCACCTAGCACCCAGCCAGGGTCAACGTAGCACACAGTGCTCACTAAAAAGTGTATGGTTTCTCTTCCTACAGACAAATATCACCTGTCATGTTGATGACATGCTGACAGAGTGGACTCCCAAGAACCAAGAACTGCAAACATAAAGCCTAAGAAAGAAAGAAAGAAAGAAAGAAAGGAGAAAGAGATAAAGAAAGAAAAGATGTGACACAGGATGTCTTATGGAAAGTGCAGCATTTAAAATGAGAGAACTAACTGGCGTGGAAAAAAAAGGTCTTCTAACACTGTAATCATATTGATGAGAAAGCTCCAGAATGGACTATGCCATGGCACTCTGCTTTAGCGGTACAGATGTAACTATAGTGTCCACCGGAAGGTTATTGTCAAGGTGGAGATATAATAATATTGGTCCAGTATACCAGTAAGTTTCCTCTGGTAAAAAGATTGCATATCCCAGGTTCACCACCAGTACAATGAGGTCACATACTTTCTCCTAGGTGAGTTGTCAAAATTAACTATTTTGTTTAACATTTAAATAAAAATAAGAAAAGAACAGAGTCCCCTTCTCTTCCAGAGTCCCCTTCTCTGGAGATTTTCGAGACTCGTGTTGATGCAGTCCTAAATAATGGGCAATCCTGCTTTAGCAGGGGAGTTGGAATAGATGATCTCTAGAGGTCCCTTCCAACTCTGTCAAGTCCATGGACCCATGAATCTGTGAAACAAAACGTATTATCTTTAAGTGGCAAGAGCATGTATATTCTCATAGGTTGCATCATCAAATAAATACAGGTATTAAAGTATAGTATTTCAGATGATTGAATCATGTTTTTCAATTTGAATAACATAAAGAATGGAGAAGAATGTTGCTTGGTGTGAAGTGCTTGTCATCATTTATAAAGAAATTTTTTTTTTTTTTCAGGAAGCGCATGTATTCCTGATACAAGTATTTCATGTTTCTACAAGCTGTTGGAGGAATAGTCCTATGGGTCATTTTTCATCTGTAAAATTCCTCTAATTTTGGTCATATTTTTCATATGACTTGTTCATAAGACTCTGCAGGGAAATTTGTGGCTTATGTTGTTTGGAAATTGTTTGGAGTGTGTGATCTGTAGAAACTTCTAGATGTCAAGAGGCCTATACTGAACCTTTCTTATAGTCGGAGGTAGTCATCTAGGACTTTATCCAAATCCATCTGAAGTCAATTTGCAAACAAAATAAGGATGGTGATTATAAGTATCTTTTCCTCATCATCTGTGTACGTAGTCTGCAAACCATGAGGCAAGAACTGTCTGTTACATTTCAGAACACAGAATGTATTGTAGTAGGACACTGGTTATGCTTGGAGACTGTAAGAGAGGCAATAATATGAAATATTTTATCCCATTAAAGACAAATGGATACTATTAGAAACCTGCTCTAACTGTGGAAGCATACCGAGTTATAACATGGATTCTGTAAAGTTCAGCTATTTTCATGGGATATAGTCCCAGAAAGCATTCCATCTTCTTAAAAGACAACTATTGCAGCATTTAGGATGTGCAGGTCTCTGCTAAGTAGATTTTTATTTTACAGTTTCCAGGCCTGGCTGTATCCCAGTTCATCTATTTCCAACTGGGTTCAATTTCCAGGGGAAGGCAACTTCCTATGATACTTTTTGTCCAATAAAGGTGAAAATAATGTTCTCCAAACAGTACTATTTAAACTGGCATGCACATGTGGCTAAACAGTTTAATTCAATTTAAATAAAAATGTACACTGGCTGGAAATACTATGAAAACTGATATTCCAAATGGGGTAAAATGTTAAGTGTTCAGTGAAATGTAGGTTTTAAATTGTCTTTATTATCAAACATCTTTTCCAGTTCTGATTTTTTGCTGAAGTGAACATATTTTCAAGCATGAATTAAGAATATAAATATGAATTCTGTTCAGCGAAGTTTGTCGTGTCGTTACATTGATTACACAATATAAAGTCATTTCCCCAGTTTTGAAGTGTTGTGCTCTATCTTTTCATTCTCAGTATCTAGCTATTTTGTTTATATAACCCACATTGCAACAACATGACTGATGGACCAGTTTTGAAGAATTTAAAGTGTTTACATTTTTGACAGGGAAGGGAGACAGGGAAGCAGCATTCTCTTCTCTCATTTGTAAATGAGAAACTGAATCACAGATGCATTTGTCTGAGTTTACGGAGTCTGTCAAGTTATGGCAAATCTCCCTGAGTAAAAATGTTTGCCTCAGACTACCTTGGAAATGAATCTACACAGACTCTAACTTACTCAGAAATATCATCTCACGTGAAAGTGAGACCCCTTTTACAGGAAATAGAATAAACTGTACAGATTTCCCACATTCTGGCTATGGAGTGAAGACCTCAGAATTTAATGAGTCAATTTTGTGTTAACATGTATTCTGAAAAAAGTGAAGGACAATTAAAATCCTTACTTCAGGAATAAAGCTGAAGTATTTCCTCAGAGCAGACTCTCGCTCAAATTAAAAACTCAACCATCACAAATCTTAGCCTTATTCTAAATCTCAAATCTTTATCACAAATCTAAAGCATACTTATTTTTATTGCAGAACAAATCATATGCATCAAATCTAAGGTTCTCATTATTTATTTTTTTTGTCCTGATTTAAATCATTGAGTTCTAAAACTCTGAGCATCAAATCTAAGGTTCTCATTATTTTTTCTTTTGTCCTGATTTAAATCATTGAGTTCTAAAACCCTGAGAGCTTACTCTGTTTACAGTGGTAGGCAGGAAAGGAAGAAAAGCAAGTTTTCCAAACATATTATGTCATTGGAAAGGACCCTAGATGAGATTTACATGGAAGCAGGAAAACTTAAGTCCCTAATGTGCTCAAATGAGAAATAACAAAACAAGGAGAAATTTGCTAAACTGACATACAATAAAAAACATTTGTCTTAAAATGTTGGTGTACCACTTAGATATACCTAAGTCTTTCAGATATTCATTATAGTGGCTTAAACATAAAATGCAGTTTTTCCCTTGTTCTAGATCAAGTGAGATCTGTTTAGCACAACTGGGAGGAGGTAGAGTGCAGCTGTTATAAATCACTGCAAGTTTCTTTCTAGTGGAAGCTCTTTATGAAGTACCTCTGTTGGTAATAGGAATCATCAGGTCCATAAGATAAAAGCAAATTGCACTATGTCTTCCTGGAGTATCCTGCTTTCTGTAAGTGAATGTCTTTTTAGAGACATACCATTCTTTAAAAAGAGACATCATCCTTTTTTTCCGTGTTATTATATATGAGGGTTCTAGATTACCATCATACTGAATAGCCATGTGCACTTGCTCATTTTGGTTGTATTTTGTAGGATTAGAAGCTCTGAGTCAAAAAAACCCTATAGTATTCAGTTACTGTGGCTTCCAAGCCTGTCAGATTCTTCCACTGGCCAAATGCATCAAAGTGATTTTTGTCACACTTTTCTGGATGATTTATGAAAAGTTAGGAAACATTTTTCCATTTAACTATAATTTTCTTTTAAATTAAAACTTCACTGAAAGGTAGCATTTAATCATTGAAATTTCTCCTATGTGATAACAAATATATGTGTGGTTTTCATTCAGAGGAAAGTGTTTTACCACTCATTTTTACAATGCACAGCACTTTGGGAAAAGTCTAAAGATTTTCATATTCCATATTACTTTCATATTCCATATTACTGCTCTATGTGTTTTGACTAGTCCTATGATGCAGTTGTCTGTGATCTATAAGTTTCTAGATCTTAGCATTAGTATTAAAAGATAGAAAAATAAAGTTTGATGGCTGCCAAAAAGAAAGACCTGGTCTAATTGTAAAGAAATCTTTAACAGCTCATTCTTCATGTTCAGTCAGTCAATGGTACATAAGACCATTAACTGTAAGCCAGCAAGATACAGATCCTTTTGACCTTTCTCATTCTGAAGTAGAAAATACTTAGATTTTCATTGCAATTCCAGTTCAAATAATGGCTCTGCATATTATTTAATTGTATTATTTCAGACTACAATACTGTGCACATTTGTATATTTAGTGTGGTGTTCCTGAATCATCCATGACCAAGAATTGTGAGGTCATCTGTTTTAAAAATATTTGGCTTGAACTAAGCTTGAAGCTAGGGAAATCTTTGCCTGTGTTTTACTGTTATTTAAGCAGTTTCTGTTTATTTTCTGGGCTTAATGTAAACTGTACTTGACCTCATTGTTAGATACTAACATGCAAGCTGGCACAGCCATATTTTTAGTGATACCATTTTCATTCAAACTGTCCGTGTATTTAAATGGTTATTTTTCTCTTAAAATACAAACAGTATTATTAAAGTCAACACAGATCATACTTAAGTATTCAAAATACTACTCTAAAGGCTTATTCTCTGTGTAGATGAGATACTATTTGTGAAATGTATGACACATTTAGAATCAACCATCACCATATCCATAAATATATATTCATATCGATTGAATGAGGTTACTATAAACCTATTGCTTCCAAAGAAATTTTGCATTAAAACCAAAAGTTAACATTCTTTAAAATGAAAGGAGGAACAGTGGTGCATAGATTTTGTCTTTGTTACTTGTGATACGAGGCATTTGAACCCAGCACAGAGAAGCGGAAAGATTTTTTTTTTAATTTTTTTTTAAACTCTATTAGGTGGTGATTGAATCAAGTCTGTCCAATTTTCTCCGATACAACCATCAGAACAGATATAACACTGTAGTTCAAACTCTAGAAATTTTCAAACATGATCAGAAAGCCAATTGCCTGGGACAGAAATAACGTCATATTTCACATAGTAGGCCAATCTTGGTAATAGAGAAGTCCATGAAAAAATTCCAATAAACTTCTCTGGGGACAGCATTTCAAGCATAGGAACCGTCTACAGCTATTCATTCTTCCAATAACAGTTTGTATTTAGAGTGGCTGTCACTTTTGTTGGCAGAAGTAATTTAGGGAATCAATCGAGTTCCAAAGCATACATTTAAGTTTGTGCATCACATGGATATTGAATGCTGCACGTGCTGCAGTCTTTGAAAAACACCACTGTAGAAAAAGCTATGTAAATTCCACTGAACACGATTCAGCCTAGAAATATCAGAGTCTACCCACTGTAAGAGTCCTAGCACTTCAGCAGTTCATGTCATTGGCTTCTGCACAATAGATGGGTATTGTTCCAGCTGTCCCTTTAGGGACTTTCTTAAAGTGCTGCCCAGAAAGTGTTGACATTCTCTGCTGTGGGTGGCAATGGGGTTAGGAACTGACCATAGAATGAGAAATACAAGCACACTGCAGGAAACTTTGGCCCTTTATCTTAGTCTGTAGCACAGTTTCTCCTACATGAGGGACTTGGAAGAGATTGAAAAGTAGTTGAAGAGAAGGTGAAAAAGGATACATAGCATCCTGAGCAATGTATTAATGTGTCTCCATCACATAGTAATTCTGTGGGTAATGTTAAAGCTGTTTTATGTAAAAGGTTGTTTATCTCAAACTCTTTATTAAGCTAAAACCAAAAAAATGTTTTTCAAAATTTATGGGGCGTAATACCCTTTTTTTCCTCAATGGCATGCAAAACAGTTTGCAAGGCTAATGTAATTTTTATATAACTTACATGTACAATTGAGTCTTCTACCCAGTTGCCAAACAACACCACTTTTAAATGAGCATCCTATTAGTAGATAATGCCATAATATAACATAAGGAGCTGTCATTAGTCTGTATTTTCACACTTTGATATGCAGGAACTCCATCAGCGGGAAATGAGAACTTCACAAAATATTATCTTGTAAATAAAATTAAATAAAAAACAGATTTAGAAATAACATGAAAAAACATTTGAGGTTTGTCTCTCACCCAGTACTCGGCAGATTGCAAATTAGGGTTTTTTTACAAACTGTACAGATTATTATGTATAAGTCTGCTAGTTGAGAATTATGCCAGCTCCTTCAAAGAATCACTCAAGAAAAATGTTCAGTATCCTTTATTGGCAGATATGGATGTGTCTATCATCACCTCTTCAAATATCTAAATTGTGAACAGTTTTGTTTTTCAACCTCTGTTTAGTAACCAGTTTTCCACAACTCTAGTAGTGAATTTTGCAGCCAAAATGAGATCACTGGCAAAGAAGAAAGGAAAGAATTATTTAAAAGTTTGGCCTCTACCTTTAACCGGACTCAGCCTCATAAACTTACTATTAGGTGTTCTGGTAGGATATGGAGTAGTACCCTTGAAACTGGGGACAATTTACAGCAGCTGTACTGAACCACCCCAGTGAGGATTTGTCTTAATTCCATGTGTTCCTCATTTTACATTGATAAGACTGTTGTGCAAGCTTTCATTGGAACTGTCTTAACTTTAGAAAAAGTGAAACACAAAATGCATCCAGCAACTAGGAACACTCATGGTCAGCCGCTCCATGTTGACACTCAGACTCAAAGCACATCAGAAATGTCTGCAAAAATGCTGGGATTGGAGCTAGTGTCAATAGGGCAACTCCCTTAGTGGCAACCAGTGGCAACCTCTGGATATCTTTGTTGCATTTGTGCCATTTTAAGGACCTACAATGAGCAAAAAGTCTCAAGCTTGTGTGTGAAGGAGCACCAGGTGCCAAGGAAGTTCCACAGCATCCTTGTATAAGAGATTGTGTAAGGCTGTGTTTATGCGGAGGTCGCCCAGCAATTACCTCCTGAGAAGTCATATCGTAGCAGTACAGTATGGTCTGTGCACATTCCTAGAAAAATTTTTGTCTTTTTGGTACTACAGAAAATCTTCTACCAAGTTCAATGCTAGAGTGTCAATTTTACACCTTGGCTTGACTTTCAGTAGTAATACCAGGGGAATTAGTGATGCTTCTGGCTACAGCCTGACTCCACATCAGGGTGTGGACCCCTGGCCCATTCCACTCAGTGTATCGGTTTTCCTAGTGCATAATCTTACTGCAAATGGGTAAATTGCCAATCTGAGTAAGAGCTTACAGTCAAGCTGTTATATCCTTCTGCATGCTATTTCAGAAACTGTCTATACGATCACAGATATTTTTTCTGTGGAGAGTATAGCATCAGTTGTTAGAAGGTTCTTAGAACAGCTGCAACAAAATATGGAAAGTCTTGCAAGAACATATGCTGCTCTTGTCTCCTTTTTTACTGAGATGAATCTGTACTTCAGAAAAATATAGGTATAGCAGTAGTAACTGGAATGGGAACCAGAGAAATTTTTAAGAGTGTTCATATCTGGTGTTCTGTTTCAGGCTTAGCACAAATTTTCTTTTTTATGCAATTCAGTTGGTATTAGGTGACATGGTAAATATAACCCATAGCTTAAAAATAATATTTGTTAAGAGACTGAAAGAAATAACTAAGGAAAACAAGTTTGTAAATGCACCAACCAAAAGCTGAAACACTTTTTCAGGTGTTACTCACAACTAGATTAATTGATGATAAAGCTATAAATTATGTAATTCTTTCTCTGTTATCTGTCCAGAAAGCACAGAATGTAAAATCTTCAAAGTATCCTAGAAATGGTCTGTGATGTAAGAAATGCAATAAATGTTTAAAGATAACCAGATGGTGGCAGATTCATGAATTCACACAGAAACTATCACACTTTTATTTAAAATACTTTGGCCTGGTACTGGTGCTTTGTCAAAAGCAATGCTTTCAGTACAGTTCTTACAATATTTTAAATACAGAGCCTTGATAAGAGCTGGGGGATCCATAATGGTTAAAGGTTGGAGTAGAACTAGTCTTGCCTTGATTTAAAGTTTTTGGTGGTAAACCTAACAGCAGAGCCATATTTCTTTGTACTTACTCATTGTCTAGTGCAGTGAAAAGGTCATTAGCAAATGAGCCTATAGTGTCTGTACACGGTTGCATGATCCAAGCCTTTCTGAGCAGTTGCTAAAGGAGAAGAAATGGCAGAAATGGCTAGACTTGTAAACCATTACCCCATTATCTAAATTATTTGGGTGTTTGTTTTTGGTTTTTTTTTAGAAAAGGAGACAAACTTCATCTCCAGTGCAGCAGGAGGGTAGAACCCTTTTTACTATGACTATATCCTCACTCAAAATCAGAGGTAAAATTTTAGTAAGCTTCCTCTTCCCTAAACAGACTCTAGGGAAGAAAGAGTAAGAGTAGTTTTGTTGGTTCCCTTTCCTTTGGTCATATAGGAAAAACATAGGTCACTCAGGAAAAATATTTACGAACAAAATAATTGTTCCCTTAGGTAGTCCTGTAGTCTGTGTTTCACCTAAAGCCCTTGCAATGAACTTGTTGAAGGGTTTCAACATCCAGTCAAAATCAGATTCTGTGTCATGGCATGGGACCACGGTGAAAGAGATCTCTGCTAGTGTACGTCAGTGATTGCACAACTGCTAGAGCTGGTGAGTAATATTGTAACTTCTTTTTTCTTCTCATTTTTCCTACTTGTAAACTCTGAATAACAGGAAGTTCATGTACACTCATATATACTACAGGAACACTCCTGTGTCAAGGGTACATTTATTTATTCATACTTGATGTATTCATCTATATTAAAATAGAAGGAAAAAACAACACATATTAATATGTGAAGAGAATTTTACTTTATATGAAACTGCTTGGAACAGTTTATATCCATTTGTTCTGAGATCTGTGACTTGATCCATTTGTACACAATTCATCTGTATTTAGCTTGGACACAGTACAAGTGTGAAACTTCTTGCAGGCTGCGTATAATCATGACATAATGCAAGATTTCATTTTGGGTCAGATGAAGCATTGCTGTGTCCTCTTTGGAGCCAGGGCAGGTTGAATACGCTATATTCACTATATGACTGCATGTCTGCTATTTAATGCTGCAAGGCTTGTCCCATGGTAGCACTAGTGAGGATCTGAATGTTCCATTCTGATCCCCTGATTTGGCAGGAATAGCAATGCAGACTTTATCTAGTCCAAGCAATGACATATGCTTTGCTAGAGAATAATGAATTCAATTTCATTTGTGTATAATTATGAGGGCAGAGCATATTAAAAGTGAAGCAATAAGTTCTTTCACCAGCTCTGACAATTTATCAAGGAAAAAATTTTAGAAGCAGATATTTTGTAGATGTGACTTTGCATGAGGTATTTTAGTGACAACCAACCTCAATGATGAATGGATATTTTTTTTAAAGTCTGTATGGTTCATATTTATGTAAGAAAAATGTGTAATGTGGACTCTAATAGGTACATGAAACTTTTCTGAACACATATTGATTTTATACTCTCATATTTTGTCCATATCACCTTCACCACATGCCTTTGCAACTGACAGCCTGCACAGAGGCTATATATTGGCTCTAGTTTTGAAGTGGTAGCACACCATATAAACACTTAACTCAGGAAGATGGTCCCTACTGTTTTGTATTCACCAGTATAGGTTCATTGGGCTCAAGTATCTAAGAACAAAACAATTTATGCCAACTATAAAAAGCTCAAGAAGATGCTTCAGAGGCCAACATATTCATAGTATTCCCTAGTTGCTGTCCCTCATTTGACAGCAAAAGTCGATTAATGATGTAGGAGGTGTGTGCTGGTTCTGCGACAGTCTATTACACTGGAGAAGTCCTCCTGGGTACAGCAGCATAGTTTAGCCTCACTGTAACTGAGAATGAGCCAGAGTTACTACTTTTGTTGCTATAAACAAAACTATACCAGAATCTCTTATTCTACTAATAATCTTCAGAAATTAAATAAATTTTAATTAGAAATGATATTTTTAAAGGAGAGGTTAGAACTCAGTTGTTGGCCAGGATTTTAAATAATGGTTAGTGAAAGAAGCTCTTCCTCCAAAGAGGAGGTGTCCAGCTGAAGACAATAGGAAGGACTGTGCTGTGAAAAAGTTTCTCAGAGTTTTAGGAAAACAGGAGGTTATTACTTTTCTTCACTGATAACTTGAAAAAGTGCACTTAAACAAAGGAAGTAGAATATTTGAAAATTTTGTTCCTCTCCAGCCTGTCCAGGTCCCTCTGGATGGTATAAACTGTGCCACCGAGCTTGGTGTTGTCAGCAAATTTGATGAGGGTGCACTCTATCCCACTGTCCATATCACCGACACAGATGTTAAATAGTACTGGTCCCAGTACCAACCCTTGAGGAACACCACTTGTTACTGGCCACCACTTGGACATTGAGCCATTGACTGCAACCCTTTGAGTGTGGCCATCCAGCCAGTTCTTTATCCACCGAGTGACCCATCCATTGAATCCATGACTTTCCAATTTTGAGACCAGTGTCAAATGCTTTGCATAAGTCCAGGTAGATGATGTCAGTTTCTCTGCTCTTGTCTACCAAGTCTGTCGCAGTATCGTAAAAGGCCACCAAATTTTTTAGGCACAATTCGCCCTTGGTGAAGCCATGTTGGCTGTTTCAAATCACCTCCTTATTTTCTGCATGCCTTAGCAAAGATTTCAGGAGGATCTGCTCCATGATCTTGCCTGGCACAGAGATGAGACTGGTGGGCCTGTAGTTCCCTGGTCTTCTTTGTTTCCTTTTTTGAATATTGGAGTTATGTTCCCCTTTTTACAGTCAGCTTGAACTTTGCCAGATTTCTATGATTTCTCAAATATGATGGAAAGGGGCTTAGCAACTTCATCTGCCAGCTCCCTCAGGACCTGTGGATGGATTTCATCAGGTCCCATGGACTTATGCACCTTCAGGTTCCTTAAGAGGTCTTGAGCCTGCTCTTCTTGTACTGTGGGCAGTTCTTCACTCTCAGAGCCCCTGTTCTTGCCTTCTGTGACATCGGCACTGTGGTTTGAGCCCTTGCCAGTGAAGACTGAGGCAAAAATGTTGTTCAGTAGCTCAGCCTTATCCATATCCTGGGTGACCAGGTCTCCCATTTTCTTCCAGAGGGGACCCACAGCTTCCTTCATCTTTATCCCTGATGTACCTATAGAAGTTCTTTTTATTATCTTTCACATCTCTGGCTAGATTTAGTTCTGTCTGGGCTTTTGCTTGCCTGATCTCATTTCTGGCCACTCGGACAGTTTATCTGTATTCTGCCCAGTCTACCCTTCCCTGCTTCCACCGTCTATAGGCTTCCATTTTGGTCCTGACTTCGTCCAGCACTTCCTTGCTCATCCACGCTGGCCTGCTGGCTATTTTACATGATTTCTTCTTTTTTTGGGATGCACCCCTCCTGAACTTGGAGGAGGCGATCCTCATATACCACCCAGTCCTCTTGGGCCCCTCTCCCCTCCAGTTCTTTTTCCCATGCTACCTTGCCAAACAGATCTCTCAGGAGATCAAAATTTGCTCTTTTGAAGTGCAGGGTAGCCAGCTTGCTGCCCACCCTCCTTGCTGCCTTATGAATCTTGAATTCTAATTTGAAGGAATCCTCTCAGGTCCAGTAAGTGGTTCATACAGCTCTGTATCAGTTTAATTTTTATTTACATATTTTTTTAAAAGTAATTTTTAAATTTGTTTTGGAAGGAATTGGATTTCTGAACAATAATATATTTGATATTCACAATTAAGGCTAAATGAAAGTGCATTTCTGATGTCTGCACTTAGCATATGCATTTCGTGAAAGGATTTGCTCTCTAACTATGGAAATTAATTGAGGTTCTGCACCAACAAGGAGCTAGACTTCATACATATAAGGTTTCAACAGACTTCAGTGTATCGGGCATTGTATTGAGCTGTTTATCGATCAGAATTATGACTCTACATGATAAAAAGATCTAAAATACTACCTTTCATATCAAACTATTATCTATGAGAATGAAAAAAATGGAAAACAAAATTTCACATACCACAGGAAATTGGAGTTTCACACACAAAATCCCAGATGGCCAAAAGCAAAATCTATTACAAACTAAGTGCTTGCTTGTTTCTACTTTACATTAACCTAAAGGCAACAGCTTCCAGCAAAAATGATGATGGATCTCCTTTGCCTCCAAATCATGTGTACATTTCCATAAGCATTTGTTGATTATAATGATATATTATTGCACCACAATACAATTTAAATCTGTGGCATTGTTTTCATTATAACTTTTATTTACAGGAGCTTTCAAAAGCAGATGTAAAAAATTAAGTTGAAATTTGATGTAGAGTTACTGGTCAAAAAAGGCATTTGTTCCGACAGGAATATCTTTTAAAGTTGTTGATGTTGTTTTAAATATGTTGCTCAAGTTTTGCAGCACTTTTGCTCAAAGGAATTTTGATGCTCTGGGTAACTGATGCTTCCTTTGCTCTAATCCTTGATATCGCTGGATATTGGTCTTGAATCCTTTGGTCAATATAAATTGGTCAATAAATTTCTCATACAAGAAGGACAGTGTAAAAGCATGTGAGCCTAATCTCCTACTGTGTAAATATGACGAGGTTTGTGTGCTTCCACTTTACATGGATAAATTTCTCCCAAAGCAAGTAAGAATTTTAATGATGCTAGCATACATTCTGAACATGTGGCAACTGCATAATTCTCCATAAAAGCATCAAGTGGCTTCCGTACTTCATGTGACCGTACAAGTCCCATAAACCCATTGTTGGGGGTCTTGCTCAGCAGGCGTCCACAGCACAGAGCCTTATTGCAGTTTCCCCTATTAAACTGCTGCCTTCTGTAATTGCTTGCCCATAGCATGTGCATTTGCTAATGATATGAGTGGAGAAAGCACGCAGTGTTTTATATGCAGAACAACCAAACAAACAGTAGTGATTCCTGCTGTGAAAACTAAACCAGGGAGGTGTAAGTTGGTGAGGCAACACCACACACACACACAGAGGCATATGAGAGCAGGAGAGAGAAAACTGAAGAATGAAGTCATCCAACTGGGATTCCTGTGCAACAACTGTGCTGCTGCACATGGCTATATGCACAATAATCCTTTACAAAGGCATTCTCACTCTCCCCTCCATCAGCTCTGTTCTTCGTATAGGCCTTGCTATTTTATTGTGTGAAAGGAGATTTGTGTTGCATATCCTGCCTTGACAGCTCCAGACTGTCTTTTACATGGTGTGTAATCTGTGCAATGTAATGTAATGTAATCTGTGCAAAAATGATAGTCACAATCGTAACACTTTTGGGAGCTTAGGGAGTCTGTCACTTGCATCAATTGCACTTTCTCGGTTTCCCAAACCTTGGCTAGGAGGTGGTAGTAGATGGTGATCCTAAATCTGACAGGTGTATCTGAGAGTTTGATTATACCATGTTAACAAATGGTGATGCTTGTTCCTTTCACCTTGGGCATAAGGGAAGGCTGTGTTTGGATAGTCAGGCCATAACTAAGTGCTAGTAGAGTCCTTTCTGAGACAAAGTGAACTTTTCCTTTAAAGACGGCTCTGTCACTGTGCATCTGGAATTGGTGGGGCAAACACTGCTGCTGAGAGACCTTGGTTTCTCTGCCTCCCTTTGGAGCTTCTGGGGCAGAATCCCATGGAGGTTGCAAAACCAGTGTCAGGGTGGGAAGGAAAGAGGTGTTACTCTATACTGGACTTGGACACCACTATGGAAATTAAATCTGGAAGCTGTATTATTTCCCTCTGTGTCCCATTAATGATTGTTTCTAGGCAGCTGCAGTGGGACCCAGCCAGCATGGAGGCAGTTCCCACAGAAACCCCACATGACTTTTAAACTGGGCCATATGTAGCCTGTTAGCACTAGAAAGGGGAAAAAGTCTCCTCACTGAAGTCAGCCATGCTGAACTCCAGCTGGATATGTGGTTTTGCTCAGAGCTGATGGAGACTTTAATGGGAATATTGACAGATGCTTTACTTAAATTGGGGTAATCGAGCTACTGGAGCACACGGAAAAACATACCACAACACTTCAGATGGGTGGTGTGGTGTGAAAAAGGCTTATAAAAGCCCATTCTTTGTCTTAGCAGTTACAAGTTGTCCTTGTCTAAAGTTCTAAATCTTTATATCTTGAGATCTCTTTAAATAGGCAAAAGGTTGCCTTGGTACCCACAATAATCCCATCCTTCAACTAGAAGCAGTTTCAAGAAAGTAGTGAATAAAACGCATTTTTGTCCATTAATGGTCTTTATAATTTAAATGGATATTACAATAGGTTATTTACCATCTCATTTTACTTCCATGTCATTCCTCGGTAGTGATTATTTCAGCCTATTTTATTGTTATTACCCTTTTAAACATATATATCAAACTGAACAATATGAAATAGTCTTCTCTTTGCCAAAAGCTACCCACTTGTTATTTTCCTACAGATTCCCAGACAGCTGTTAACACTCCAGATTCTTCTCGAGGAACATATATTCATGCCACCATTTACATCCCTTTTGGCTCTGAGACTTGTTTTCTTTCACTGCATCCTGCAGGGAAGATCATCATGAATTCCTCTGTGAAACTGCTCTACAAAACACATCTCTCTGCCTGCAAGCCAAAGAAAGCAGTTAGCCCACTGGATTCCCAGCTATATGCAGAGTTACTACATTTTTGTTTGGCTATTCTAACTATTTGAGCTAATTTTGCACTTTTGGATATGATGAAACAGCTGCCACCTGCTAGGAAAGCAGAGGGGATCTGTAGTAGACCTAACAGTATCTCTAGCCTCAAAACTTTAGTGAGAAGCTAAAAGCAATGTGATTCCTTAATTCTGTGTCTGGTGGAGAGGGAGCAATTTAAACAACTTTTTTCTTCAGTATTGCTCATTGGTTTACTTAGGTTCCCCTTCTTAACTGTGAAGCCCATTTCACAGCACCTAATTCTCCTCGTTCCCTCTTTATAGACATTAAGGTGCCTGGAAAGGCTTTATGAAATTCGTACTAGAAATCTGGGTCTCAGAAAAAATCCTCTCATTTAAATGGTCTACCCAACCGTCTAATCCCTGATACACCACTGCTTTTTGTTGTGTAACAAAAGCTGTGGTGCACTAGGTGTGGGCAGTGCAAAGATGCTGTTTGTGATTTTGAAAGTTACCCCCACTCTTTTATTGCATTTCTGTGTCATCTAAATTCTCTGATTGGATATAAAATGACAGGAAAAAATAAAAAACCATCCATGACTGGGATTACTTCAGGTAAAATGTTCGACTTGAGCAAGAACATTGTGAAATTTATATGTCATGCTTTCTGTTGTTTAATACTTGTGATAATTCTATCTTTGATATTCTGTATTTGCTGTTTTATAGACCTATTTCAGATAACTGCACCATGCTTCTGGTATTTCAAATACTCTGCTACTGACTAAGTAAGCAGTTAAGAGAATTTTGAGCTCTGAGAAAACATAAAAAACAACAATTGAAACAAAAAGTTTGTTGTGAAATACATTTCTAATTAGCAAACTAAAAGAGTAAGGAAAACATTAGTTAAGGAGCTCTGTATGTGTTATTTTTCACAAATAAAATACAAACCCTGAAAAAGTAAGACTTAACTCTGTGTCTATATTTATATGTATATTAGTATTCATTTATGATTCATTTGATGCAAGCCTGTCATTAATTTTTAGATCTACCTTTCCATTAAGACTCATTCATCTTTGAACAGTTTTCTTTCTCTCTCCCATTCCTTATTCAGAGGATGGAGCACCTCCCCTATGAAGACAGGCTGACAGAGTAGGGGTTGTTCAATGTGGAGGAGGCTTCAGGGAGACCTCATAGCAGCCTACCAGTATCTGAAGGGAGGTTACAGGAGAGCCGGAGAGGGACTCTGTCAGGAAGTATAGTAACAGGACAAGGGGTAATGGTTTGAAATTGGAAGAGGGGAGATATAGATTAGATATTAGGAAAAAATTCTTTACTGTGAGGGTGGTGAGACACTCCCTCCCTGGAACAGGTTGTCCAGGGAAGTTGCGGATGGGGCATCTTGGAGGTGTTCAAGAGAGGCTGGATGGGGTTTTGAGCAACCTGCTCTGGTGGGCGGTGTCCCTGCCCATGGCAGGGGGTTGGAACTCAATGATCTCTAAGGTCCCTTCCAACTCTAACCATTTTATGATTCTATAATTCCCAGGTTAGTCTCCCTCAAAGAGAGGAGGAGAGATGATTTTCCACACTACTTTCATTGTATCCTTTTTTAGTATATTGATTAGGGAAGCATTTGCTATATGTGAGAATTGCATTTCGTCTGAAAGAGATTTCTTTAGCATAATAGTATTAGTGTGATGGCAATGAGCTGTGAGATGGAATAAAGTTGACGCCATATGTATAATTATGTGTTGATGGGAGTATCCTAGCACCAGTGTTAAAAAGCCTAGTTCTTGGGGACTGTAACAGATCCAGCATTCGTTAACCTGTGGCTTGTAGTCAGTATCAAAGCCAAAATAAATTTAAAATGTGTGACTCTAGATGGTATGGGCAAGATTTTAAACAAGTTTTGCTCTAATTGTCTATGATGATTTTCATCAGATTCTTGGTTCAATAACTGCATATGCAGTCAGTGGATTCATCTACTTCCACCTCGCTTAGCTTCAGCTTGAAAAAGTGGCTTCATATTAACAGCAAAGACATGCCTTTTCTAGCCCCTCCCACCCCACCAAAAGAAAGTTAAAAGGATGTCCACAATCTTAGCGATACTGTGATCTGCAACAGAGACTTCCTCATATAATTAATCCCTTGTATGGTAATTAATCTGTTTGCATATATATATACACGCACACACAGAAAGTCCTCTTTAAAGGTAGGGATAGTAAAGTGATATGCTTGTGAATAGCAATGCAGTCAGCTGTTCTTATTCCTGAACCAGAAAAGATTCCTGCTGCCTCACAGAAGTTTTTCCATGAGTTGGAAGGACAGCATGTGCAAAATTTGAAAACAGCGGAGCTGAGATAAAAATGAAGAAGTAGTAAAAAATAAGCAAGTCCTGTTAAACATAAAATTGCGGCTGCATAAACAGTAACTAATGTTAAAGAAAAATAGGAAATTCCTACAATGCAATCCTTAGCTGCCATTATAGGTTTTTTTTTCCTATAAATATATTTGTTACATGTCAACTCTGTACCAGCATGGCTGGTATAAATAAAATGGGGAGGCATGGAAACATGGATCATCTTTCTGGATAAAATGTTATTTAAAATATATTGTTTTACCTGTTTAAAATCCTTAGGACTGTAATATTCATAGAGCAAGCTATGGACTGAATACACTATAATAGTCACAGTATTTTAATCTATAAAACAAAATTCATGGCATCTTATGTTTCAGAACATAAGGTATGTAGATGTGAGAGCACAAAGGAGAGTGCAAAGGTGGCCCAGTATAAGCCTTTGCTGAAGGCTCTATTCAGAATATTCTAAAACCAAAGCAAAAAGAGAAAAATAAACAAATCAGTGTCTTAACTAAACTGGAAAAAAGCCCCAACAAACCCTGTTTGCTCCCATCTGCATTTCATGATTTGGATCCAGAGGGGAAGCAAAAGTGTTGAAATATTGTGCGAGTGGCTTGCAGTTAGAAGGAGAAAGGCTCATTTCCAGTACATCTGGATCCTTGGGCTAAAACAAACACTATGGAGTTCCTCTGTCTCTGGTATGGTTCTTTGTGTCAAATTAGATAGCGCTCTTTGGTTACTGTTCCACCAAGAGACCTGGTGTTCATCAGAGAACACTGGTCATCAATGTTAAGAACTGTAGCAGAAGCAAGGTGACGTCTTAGCCTTGCTGTTATCAGTAGGGAAACTAGTTTAACCTCTGGGTTTGCAACCAGCTTGGTCTTCATTCATTTTCATTTTTTTATTTCATTTACTATGTACTGCTGTGGCAGGCAAAGCAATAACAGCAGCAAAAAGTACTTTAGTTTTGGAAATCCCCTTATGAAAAGACATATGCAATGAAGGGTGACATCCTTCAGAATGGGTGTAGGCCTGCATTTAATTTTATCTGCAGTTCAACACATGTGCCAGGTTTTACTCTGAGGGGCTTTGAGATGCCGTGATATATACTAGGGATGTATCTAGACTTCACAAAATGCACCAAGTGCAGAAGTGCACACCATGCAGTATGAGCACATCTAAGTGTACAGGTAGAAAACCAATGCTATTGTTAGTCTGATTGCAGTAAAAGTATCATTCTAACTCAACTTCTAACCTGCATGAAACACCTAGCAGGGATAACGGAGAACTGGCAGTGTGGATTACTGCCTGTTTTGTTAAATGGTTCTGCATTACATATACATTACATAATAAAGCCTGGGTACTGGTAATAGTTATTGTGTAACTTCATCTATTTTCTTTTGGCATTGTTTCCTCGGTTTTATAACTTATTCTTTTATTTTCCTACTACTTATGCTTTTGCTGTGAAAATTAATGTATGCAATAATTAATATTGAAATTTCACGGGGAATGGAAAATATTTGAGTTTAAAGTGGAGAATATGGAGATCTGGGAGAACAGAATCATGTGATGAGTCCTAGAATAAAACTATTTTATATCTGACCTCTGATTCATTCAATTATCATCATCATTTGTGATGCTGCCCTTGCATTTCCCATTCTCCATCTTATAACTCCACTACTTACATCTGCTTTCCATTCAAATGTCTCACCTCTAGTAGTAGTGCCTCAAAGATCTTTACTGTCTCTCTCCTCTCCTTTACCATATCTCATATCTCTTTATCATACAGATAAGTATGTGCAAGTTTCCAGTGACTGACTAGTTGAACTTCAGTCTTGGAAATTTCTTCATTTATGATTTGAAACTAAAGCAGGTGAATTCAGGAGGCTGTCCAATTTGTAGATATGAAGAACACTGAGAAAAAAAAAACAACAACATGGTCTTTCAGTTGTCTGGGGTTTTGTTTTGTTTTGTTTTTTTATTTTGTGATTGAAAAAGAAAGATAATTTCGAAGTATTTCCTCTTTCAGTTTCAATGTCAATATTTAAAACTTAAGTCCCTTGCTTCCAGAAATTGTATGCAAGAGAGCCCTGGCACCCAGAAGCCTTTTACCACAACAAAGACCTGACAGACCCTTTTATCAGAGTCAGGTTGGCACTTTCAATGGAGAAAGCTGCAAATTTGAATGTAACCTCCCATTGCATTCCTTCCTGGTCAGATTTTTATCCTAAATGCATCAGAAGCATTGTGAAACTGAATTAACCGAAGCAGACGCACCACTGGTAAGTAAAAGAATCAATCTAAAAAAAAAAAAAGAAAATAAATTCTACCTGCAAAATATGAACACTTTTCTTGAGTTTTCTTAGTTGATGGAAAGAACCTGTTTGGTTGCTTGAGGGGATCATCTGGAGCATGTAGGTAGTTCCCCTCAGAGCTGATACACTGAGGTAGAGAGAGGAGTTCTCAAGATGTAAATGGGAGTCCAAGGAAGGAAGGGTATTCACAACACCTGAAGTTTACCAAAGTAAGGCCTTTTGTCCTTACTGAGTCAGGTTTCATCTAAAGCAGGCCAGCTGCTATATTTACTATATTAGTTATCTATAGCCAACCATATTGTACAATCAATATGGTAGAAAGTAGAGAAAACATTACAATGAATGCTAAAATCCTGTGTTGTGACCAGCTTTACTTCTCAGTTTGAGTCTGTGGTGGAAGAAAAAAGAAAATCAAGTCTATTTCATTAGACATTAGACATTAGACATTATTCACCGTTTCCTTATTGTACATGCTTCAACATAGTATTTCTTGCTCATGGCCTGTCTCAGGTATTAGTTTTTAATGTTTCACTGTTTTGGTTTTGAATGCTTGAAGGATATGATTTTTTTGAAACTTAAAATAACTGTTTTCTTTGGACTTCAATGGAGTCCCATGAAATCATTTCCACTAATGTCTGATTTGATTAAGGCTTATTTCTTTGAGAAATGAAACATCTTACAAATTTAAATTAGCAGTGTGCATTTGTTCCATATTCAGAAATAGTTTAGCTTTGCATTGCGACTCCTTTGTGCAAATTATGGGCATGATAATTCTCCGGTATATCATCACGTTTATGTTATTTACCGCCCTTTCAAAAGTGCACTGCTGTTATCCTATATGAGCTTGCTCTTCTCCCAGTGTATAAGAATAAAAGAGAGAATAGACAATATGCTGAGACAGCACTGGCTGGCTGTGTGTATGTCACCATGCTATTTATCACACCAGGAAGCGTGAAGGCAGTCAGAAGTACCCCCTTCTGTGTAATGCCTTTCTACACACAGAAATCTCCCATATGTTATATGCCACCTCTGTAGAACTGGAACGTGGACAGCATGAAGCTGCTCAAATGCTAACAAGCATTTAGAAGGGTCTCTGTGATTTCCTACTCTTTTTAATAAGTATTCAGCTTGTATTACAGCTTACTTACAGCTTATGCTGATAAGAAGGGCTCATTTTACTAGTCACCCTCACCCAGTTTAGTGTCATAAAATACTTTTGCAAAAGCACCAGACCACTCAGATGGAGGGTGGAGCCCTTACAAGAATCAATGATATATGATCACATGTATATAAAGAAAGAGCATGTCTGCAGTGTGAGAACTCAGAAACAGTGTTGAGGGACTGCCTCAAGCAGATATTGTGTCATCAGGGCTTACGCTTCCAGTTTATATTCCAAATTCAAGGTACGTGTGAGCAGGCTTAGAACTGAGTTGAGTGCTTGGACTTCGCATCTTAAAATTTTAGATAGCTTTCAGACCTTGGTGGGAGAGATGCCAGTGAACAAATTAAGGGAATGATGAGTATGAACTTTAGGTATATTATATAGTTAATCATGTAGAATACTATAATAAAGTTATTATCAACTTTTGAGTAGAAGAGGTGACAGCTGGGCAGGGGTGTTTATTGTTTGGGTGGGGTTTTTTCTGTATAATTCATAGATAAATGCAAAATATTCGCATTTGAATGGAAAAAAAAAAAACTTATTTAAAATTTACAACTTTCAAATTCTGACTTAATAAAACTGAGATAGATTCCACTGTTCATTGTTCCCCAAACATTTTGTAACCAACACCAAATATCAATACAAGCATTTTTTTCCAGGCTTAAATTTGATCACAGACTGAAAGAGCAAAATAAAACAAAATGCTATACAAAAGCATAATACCCTCTAGTGTCACTCACAACAGCAGTTAGAACTTGGTAGACTTGTCTGCAATTAAATTTACATGAAATTTCCATTATAAACTCTGTTCCTTTTTGCTTTGCCAGATATCACTGGTTGGGTTGAATTTTCCACACTGGTCTTTACTTCAAGCTAAATTTTTTGGGGAAGTTTCAGTGAAACCACCCTGTCATTTCCAAGAAGGAGACTAGAGAAAAAATAGGTTGATTTTCCAATATTAAAATGTATTTCTTTGAAGAGCTGTAGTACTTCCATACGTTATTACACCAACTGGCTCTTTGTCATCTCAGTAAGAATCTACTGATGTTGAGCCAAGTTGTAGAACTGCAAATTGTTGTTGTAATATGCTCAGTAAATTTTCAGCAAGGCTTCAATCTACGTTTTCTGATAGCTTCTGTCCTAGTCCCAGTAAGTTTACTGCCCTGCAGATTTATAGACTCAGAGAACAAAGCACCAATAATAATGTTAAATTCCATTTTGGCCTGAAAGGAAGACATGTTGGACTGAGAGTCTGGACTGCCCCATCCCTGGAAATGTTCAAGGCCTGGCTGGATCGGGCTTTGAGCAACCTGCTCTAGTGGGAGGTTGGAACTAGATGATCTCTAAGGTTCCTTCCAACCCAAGCCATTCCATGATTCTATGATTCTATGAACTGGACCATTTGTTGTCCCTTTAGATCTTTCTTTAGTTGGGTTTCATTTTGTGGACAGAATGTGATTTATTTTTATATTCTCCTTCTGAAATTTTCTTAGTAAGATGAATTTAATTAAATCTAACTTTAAATGTGTAAGCACAAGTGTACCACATAGCTGTCCAGTCTTGTAGTCTGTAGTGACATACAGGTACACTGAAACGGTTTTCTGTCATAGATATGTAAAAAAATTGAAAAAAGGGGATGTTCCGGCATATTTTTCTTTTCTTCTATTGACTACATGGGAAGAATGACAACTAGTTGAGGTAAATTGCCCAGCCTTTAGTTAGCAAAATTTGACCAAATTAATCCCACCCAAACTGAAGACCAGCAACAGAGGCTGAGGGAATGTAAGGGGAAAGGACCAGGTGACCACATAGTCACAGTTAGTGGTGACAGTGTTTACTAGTTAGAAAGTCTAACAACAGGCATGGAAGATGGCCTGTGAATTGATAATCTTTAAAAGAGGAATAAGTTACAAATAAACATGGAATTCCAATAGGAGCAACTGATAGAATGCAAAAACACACGAGATGAGGACCCGGGGTCCACAGTACATGGACAGCCCAATCAAATGATCACAATGTTACTTTGCAGCTTTTGAATCTCAGCTGATAATCCTTTCCTGTGACAAGATCAGAGATCAGATGGGTTTGCTTTTTCACTGAAGTGTCCCTTATTAACTGGGTCATGGTTGAGGTATGTTTTTCTCCATCTTTGCCACGTACCTTGTGGTTGTCTGAGAAAAACAGAGGGCCTGCAGTGCAGCTTTCCTCATTCTCAGTTCGGCTTCAGCAGTGAGAAATGGGCTATCTATGAATCAATGATTAGACAAAAGAAGAGAGGAGAAATATAGCAGTTGTATCCAAGGAATAAATTTACACATACTTCTTCCACTCCAGTGCTGTTATCTTGCACAAGAAAGAAAAATTCCATTCTAATAATTTTTTGGAGTGTGTTAGGATCTGAAGATCTAAGCTGTGAACAAAACAACAGTCACTTACTGAAACCGTGAATGAGGTCTTCTCTTCCACGCTAGGCTGCCACTAGTTTAGAATTTTAGTGGTCACCGTTTGGCAGATGCTACTGCAAGTGATTAATAACAGACATGCCTCCTTATAAAGCTATAAGTAGAAGTAAGTTTGAGGTACAAATCTCTTGAAGAAGATAGGAATGGAATTAGGCCTCTGCAGTCTAATGGAATCAAGACAAAACTCCCTTTTTATAAAGGAAGACTGGAGATGTAACTGGCTGTGGCAGAAGTGTAGCAATTCTATGGCAGCGGTTCCAGAACATATAAGCCACAAGGAACAAGTTCAAGCAACTTCAAAGTCATATAATACACCTGAATGTGGAAGGGATCATAGAATCATCTATCTTGGAAGGGACCTTTCAGATCATCAAATCCAGCCATCAACCTAACACCAACAAAACCCATCATTAACCATGTCACGAAGCGCCACGTCTACATGTCTTTTAAATACCTCCAAGGATGACAATTCCCTCACTCCTCTGGGCAGCCTGTTCCAGTGCTTGATAAATGTATTGGTGTAGAATTTTTTCTTAAGATCCAACCTAAACCTCCCCTGGTGCAACTTGAGACCATTTCCTCTTGTTCTATTGCTTGTTACTCAGGAGAAGAGACCAACCCCCACCTCACTACAACCTCCTTCCAGATAGCTGTACAGAACTATAAGGTCTCCCCTCAGCCTCCTTTTCTCCAGGCTAAACAATCCCAGGTCCCTCAGCTATTCCTCATAAGTCTTGTTCTCAAAACCCCTCACCAGCTTTGTTGCCCTTCTTTGGATGTGCTCCAGCACCTCAGTGTCTTCCTTGCAGTGAGGGACCCAAAATTGAACTGAGTACTCAAGGTGTGGCCTCACCAGTGTTTGCCCCACTACTGCAGGGGAACAATCACTTCCCTAGTCCTGCTGGCCATGTTATTCCTGATACAGGCCAGGATGCTGTTGGCTTTCTTGGCCACCCGGGCGTGCTACTGACTTGTATTCACCTGGCTGTCAACAAATATTCCCAGGTCCTTTTCTGTTGGGCAGCTTTCCAGACACTCTTCCCTAAGCCTGTAGTACTGCATGGAGTTGTTGTGACCCAAAGGCAGGACCCAGAACTTGGCCTTGTTGAATTTTATGCCATTGGGTTCAGACAACAGAGGCATATGTATAAAACCTTGGGCATATGTATAAAACCTCGGACATATGTGTAAAACCTCAGACGATCCAGCCTGTTCAGATGGCTCTTTAAAGACTTGCTTGGTGAACACATTCCCAGCTCCCTCAGTACCTTCATGTGGATCCCATCCAGCCCCATAGACTTGTGTGTGTCTAAGCACTGTAGTAGGTCACTCACCATTTCCCCTTGGATTATGGGGATTTCATTTTGCTCCCTGTCCCTGTCTTCCCACTCAGGAGGCTGGGTACTCAGGGGACAACTGATCCTACTACTAAAGACTGAGACAAAGTAGGCATTAAGTAATTCAGCCTTTTCCTCAGTTACTGTGTTCCCCCCCCCCCCCCCTTTCCTCCCCTTCCCTCCCAATAAAGGATGTAGTTCCAAATAAGTAGTTGTATAACTACAAACTATTTAAACTGTCAGATAATTTATTTGAACTTTGTCTTACTTTTTTTTTTTTTTTTTGTCTTTCTCTGTTTTAATCAGTCATCCTTATGTACTAAAAGAATTGGGTTTTTTATGGCTCCACTTTTCTGTCCACCTCTGCATTGACCAAATGCTCCAGCACATTTTATGTGAAAAATGAGGTGCAGGCCACCTAAAAATAAAGAATCCCCAGCCCTTTGGTAAGATGAAAAACCATTGTTCTGATTGTTTTGGGTAGTTGTCTTCTGCATATAATTTTTCTCCTGCAGTTTCTAAATGTGTGTAGTATATTCTTTTTCAAAATTACTTCTTTTTCCTTTGTACCGTTTGGCAACTGTGTTTTTGAAGTTAGCTGCAGATTCCTAAAAAAAGAGATATACTTGTTGATAAAAACATATGTGTAAAGCCTGGCCTAGTCTACACTGTCTCATTTATCAAAGTCTTAAAAAATTAAATAATATCACAAATAAGCTAATTGGTCCCCTCAGACAGAAGTATGACACAATACAGTGTGAGAAAAATTGCAGCACAGATTGTCCCATATCTGCCTGCTGAGAGAACATAAGGGCACAGCCTTTTTCTGCACAACTAAACTGAAGCAGAAGAATGAGAATGAGAAATTAACTTTTATTCAGACAGTTTTTATAGTAATTTTTCTTTCCTGAAACATATATGTAAGTGAATATAGCATATATGGAGGTACTTGAATTCAAGATGACCAAAGGATTCTGTTTCCCAGAAAAATCCACCTACTTTCTGTTAAACTCAGTACATCTATGAAAAAAAAAAAACCAAAACCGAAACAACAACAAAAACCTAAACCAAATCACTTCCTTTTCTTGTACTAGTGACGGTGGCCACAAATTAAAAAACCACACTTCCTTTCAGCAGCAGCTGAGAGGAGTTCATTTGGAAAAGTTTCTAAGCCCTGCTGAGTTCTGAGGTAATGTTTTCAGTTTTTAATATAATTATTTTTTGGCATTTATGAGAAATACTGCCAGCATTACTTACTGGACAGTGTCTTTCAGCAAGGAAGCTTTAGAAATCCCGAATTTTCCCAGTACTCTGTTGAAGTAACATGCAATATTTTGCTTTGTGTTGTTTTTATTCTTCCAAAAAAAATTGAAGTCACACTGAGTTTGGGATCCAAATGAAACAAATCTACATTACTCAGAAAGAAAAAACAAAATACAGTTATTAAATCCAGGAAATATATTTTCTCCCCATCAAAGTAAGTATTTTGAACTATTTGTGCATGTATTTGTTTTCAGTGATGAAGAATTCATATTATGATTATTTTACCACATAGATTTAATGTAGCTTTAAACCTCATTGGGGTTTTCTAGTTAGCTTCGTTAATATCCTGTGCTTGTGCCAGTCGTATTTCCCGTGTGATACACTTCACAATCTCCAGGTTTAGATATCCATGTGGTGGTGCTTTCAAGCAGAAGAAAGCTTGTGGTTTCAGTCTGTTGATTGATATGATTAACTTCTGTACCATTCAGACACACCTTGACAAATTCATATTTATCAATTCTGACATTTCATCTGATTTCATTTAAACCAAGTTAAACTTCATTAATTTTCTAATTATTAATCTCATAATACACTTAAAGTAAAATGATGACCCTTCTGAAATTAGTGGCAAAACTGTCAGTGAAACCAATAGTTGAAACAGCTGAAAGAAACAAAACATCTAATTAACTGGAAACATTTAAAATTTGGTTCCAGCCTGAATGTGTATCTAGGGAAATCCCACAGTGCCGGCTAGTTAACCAAGTTAACTAACTGGAAATGCTGGGGTCAGTAGCCTGCTTTCTAAGCTCCATGTCAGAGCTCTGTAGCAGAGAGAGTTGGGGCTCCCACAGCTCGGTGGTGAGAATGAACGTCCTTGTGCAACTGGATTGCTGTGAAGCTATAGGCCTTGGAAAACCCAGGGAACCACTTCAGAATTGGATATCCTACAAGTGCTGATAGCAATGTATGATGGGCAGCTTTCTACTAATGGTCTCCTTAAAATAGTTTAAGTAGAGCACATTAAATCTCGAGATCATTCATAGTTTAATGAAGGGCAGCTATTGATGATGTCATTCTTCTAATTTTAAAAATATTTCTTAAAATTATACTTTTTTTTTATTTCTAATTTGAGACAACTGGATTGTGATGTATGCATCCAAGATCTGTTGCAGGGTGAATTAGTGGAGTTCACATACCAAAAACTAGTTTTGTGGAAGGATATGGACTTTTAGTTTGGACCAGCCTATTACTGAGATGTGAAGTCAGTGAAGTCAGTGGAATAATCTGGGTTTTAGTGTGCCTAGATTGTTCTGAGTACTTTATCAGGTAGTTTAAGACCAGGTTCAGTACTGAGGATATTATACTTCAGTCACATTGACTAAAAACTGCTTAGAGAGAGCCTTTAGTATTCTGTTGTATAGAGACAACACCACTGGGTAATGACTCACTCTTTGGACTCCTAAGAACTGTTACAGTATAAGTAATCACACTTCCCACAGAGCATCAAGAATCTCATATTCTCAGTAGTTTTATGACTTTTGATACAGCTCAAAATCTTTGTTTATATTGCTTCCTGCCAGTTAATATCGCAAACAGGATTTACTTTTATAACTTTTAAAGGCTTTCCACTGTAAATAAAACCAAAATGCTCACAGTACAATTTCCAGTGAAAAGCAATAGTATGTTATAAATATCTTATAATTCATTATTCAATTAACACATCATGAAAACTGATTCCTTTTCTTTAAAACTTTAAATTAAACTGAACTTTTAATTTTTTTTTCTTTTAATTTGAAAGGCACTCTCTTTTTTTCCCCCTTTATTTATTTATTTCCATTTGCCTCAGGCCTGGTATGGATCCAAATTCAGCTGCTAACAGGAAGCACTTGAAATTTTGTGAAAGTCTGCTCTGGTGAGATATGACATTGCACAGAAAAAAATTAAGACACAGATATTAGTGTAAGGTAATTTTTTTATAGTTGTACTCGTTTAAACAAAAATGAGGGTGTGTTCCTCAACAGGATAAAATAGTTCACCTCTTAGACTGAAAAGATGTTTCATTTCTCAGTAATAATGGATATCAAAAAAAGCCAAGAAAATAAAAAGACTTGAACACTCAACTTGGAAGGAAATGTAGAATTCAGATCAATGACATAAATATTTCTGAGCAACGCAGTGGAGTAAATTGCTTTTATATTGATTGAAGAGGCAGCTCATACAAGCAAACTGTCCTTGAAAAGGGAAGGAGTGACTTCACAGTATATTTACTAAATATTTTTATGTGCCTTTGGTAAAATTGTTGCACCTTAAAGGTGCAAACTTAAAGGTAATTGCAATTGTGCAATTTATGACACTACCTCGACATTACTTGTATGTTACTACTAATGCTTATTTACAAGGTGTGACACTGAATAATTTATTAATTTAAATGTCTCTCATCTCATTTACAGACTCAATTCTTTGTGGTTATTTTCCGAATTTCAGCAAACGTACTTTTTCTTTTATAAGTATTACAACAGTGCATGAAAAATAACAAACCCAAGTGCCTAATCCCTTCAAAGGTATACGTGCTAAGTCCCAAACTCTGCTAAATCCTTGAATGTGCTTTACTTCCATCTGGAAAAAAGCATTTCAGTACTTGTGACTTGATTATTTATAGAATGTTGTTTTCTAGTCAAGCTGGAAGTTGCAACAGAAAGTTCTTAAGACTGTGACTCACTGGGGGTTGTTGACTCACAGGTAATAAACAGGATACTGCTCATATTGTACAACATTTACTCTTAAAGCAACATTTTAAAAAAAGCACAGTTTCCTCCTTTCTAAGGAAAGAGATTGACATATGTTCAAAAAAAGGAGGCAATGCTCCCAGTGAAGTCAGGTTGGTTTTTTTTAGATTAGAAAATTTCCATGACTATAAACATACTGAATATAAGACAGCTTTGTTACACAGGACCACAGGTTACATTGAGCAGTCATACGTGTTACTACTTAACAGTTCTACATGATCTTTAGACTGGTTTTAAGTTCTTAATTGCACTGGCAACAAAAATGCTCACTATGAAAGTTAATCAGAACTATCACTTTAAGAAAGTTTAACTGGCTGCTTGCATAGGTAATGAATAGAAGAAGAGGGATTGTAACTCTTTGAACTGGAGATGCCTATGACAATATTCACAAACTAGGTATTCACAATTTTAAGTGGATGTTAAACTGAATAGCTAGAACTTTATAACTCCAGAATTCATAAATTTTTGCAGGTAGCAAGAATTATTAATACATATTGAAACCTTGAGCCCAAATTTATCCACCCATTCCATCACCACTGCCCTAGAAGTATCTGATTTTTTGGAAACACAAGAATTGTCTTCCAAATCAAAATGCCAAAATCCGCTCTAGGTTGGACAGGAATGCATCCAGGCAGGTTTTGAATGTCTTCAGAGAAAGAGATTCCACAACCTCTACGGCCAGCCTGTTCCAGTTCTCTGTTACACTTAAAGTAAATAAGTGGATATTATTTTTCCTCTTTTGTCCATTCTGGATTCTTAATAATACTTTGCTAGGATTGATCAATAATTCCATAATGCACTCAATACTTCCACAATGTGTTCAAGAAATAAAATCTTATTTATGTCCAGGCATTTCAGCCTACAGGAAAGCAAAATTATGGGAGTTTATGTCAGTTTTATTGTCCTCCAGCTTCCTCAAAGATAAATTCTACTCAGGCTGCATGCAAAGTTTTTCCCAAATTCCTTTGGGTTTTTGCCTAAACTACATAATGCATTCATCACATCTTCTACTAAACTCATCCCTCCAGCTTCACCATTCTGAAATCCTAAACTGCAATATCTCTTATCCTAAATGGAATTAAGGTAATTAAGTTTCTTAAAGGCTTTATATTGTATTTGTAGATACTACAAGAGGCAAGCATCCTAAGTGTCCCCAAACTTATGCCAAAACTCAGGAGGCTGCACTATTAGCCAAATGACAGTCATGATGTCAGGTCAGTCTTTCTCCCACCAGGGCACATGCACCCTTTGCTTTGGAAAGGGCTTTTCACCTTAAACATGAAGGGAAGCTACTCAGTAGTCACTTGAGATAACATTCTCCAGTGTAAGTATTATTACTCTCTTTTTTAATTCTGTGCAGCCTTTTCTTTTTACGTAGTTCAGGGTGCGTGCAGGTAAAAGAACAGAAAGCCCATATAAAGCTCGGACTCATCACTGTATCCCACAGCCCACTGTCATTTCCCACTCCAGAATGAAGAATATGCTCAGTTTGTGGTTTGGCAAAGAAAGCACATATGGTATATAAGGGGAGAGCAACAGACCTCATCTACCTGGACTTATGCAAAGCATTCGACACTGTCCCACATGACAACCTGGTCTCTAAACTAGAGAGACAAGGATTTGGTGGATGGACCGCTCAGTGGATCAGGAACTGGCTAGAGAGCCACACACAAAGGGTTCAATGGCTCAATGCCCAAGTGGAAGCCAGCGATGAGTGGCATTCCTTAGGGGTCAGTACTGGGACCAGTGCTGTTCAATATCTTTGTCAGAGAGATGGAGAGTGGGATTGAGTGCACCCTCAGCAAGTTTGCCAATGACATCAAGCTGTGTGGCACGATTGACACTCTGGAGGGAAGGAATGCAATCCAGAGAGATCTGGTCAGACTTCAGATGTGGGCCTGTGTGAACCTTGTGAAGTTAAACCAAACCAAGTACAAGGTCCTGCACCTGGGTCATGGCAATCCCAGGCACAAATACAGGTTTGGTGGAGAATGGATTGAGAACAGCCCTGAGGAGAAGGACTTAGGCATGTTGGTGGATGAGAAGCTCAACATGAGCCGGCAATGTGCACTGGTAGCCCAGAAAGCCAACCACATCCTGGATTTCATCAAAAGAAGTGTGGGCAGCAGGTCAAAGGAGGTGACTCTACTCCACTGTTGTGAGACCCCACCTGGAGTACTGTGTCCAGGTTTGTATTCCTCAACACAGGAAGGATATGGATCTGTTGGAACAAGTCCAAAGGAGGTCCACAAAGAGCATTGGAGCACCTCTCCTATGAGGATAGAGTGAGAGACGGGTTGTTTCAGCCTGGAGAAGAGAAGGCTCTGGGGAGACCTTATAGAAGACTTCTAGAACCTAAAGAGGGCCTACGGGAGAGATGGGGAAAGACTCTTTGTCAGGGAGTACAGCAATAATGTGTGAGTGGGGAATAATGGCGCCAAACTGAAAGACTGAAGATTTATATTGGATATGAGGAAGAAACTCTTTACTGTGAGGGTGGTGAGACACTGGAACTGGTTGCCCAGAGAAGTTGTGGATGCCCCATCCCTGGAAGTATTCAAGGTCAGGTTGGTGGGGGCTTTGTTCTAATGGGAGGTGTTCCTGCCCATGGCAGGGCGGTTGAAACTCAATCATCTTTACGGTCCCTTCCAACACAAACCATGCTATGATTCTATGAAATTTAAGAAGGGGTGCTGTGATCACCTCTGTACATTCTTGGGACAGGATGGTAGTGCACCATCTAACATTTATGGCCTTAAAAGAGACAAGCCAGAATATTCTGAGTGTGATATTTTTGAGCTCATGATATGCACACATGCCAAGAGTGTACAACATATCTCAGGCAAATAACTGTACCTTTTAATATTATATAATGTCGTATAAATCTCAAACCTGATTTCACTTATACAAGCATAACTTGATTCTGGAATGCAATCAGATTTTGATCCAAAATCCAATGGACTGCAGTCATTCTACAAGTTACAGCTGAAAACTGAAAGCTACAAGCTATAGGCACATAAAGTACAGATCTCAGCTATCTTCTAGATGCTCAGATTTGCACAGATGCTTTAGCCTTTGACAGAAAGAGAAGCAAATCATTTGTGTAAACTTCGAGGTCATCTATGGGACACAATTTCCTTTTTCTTGAGTGGATCAGTGTACAAATAAGAAAAAGGTGAACAGACCAGGAGAAAAACTTCTGTGTTGTTTCTGTACTGAGATGTGTCAGTATAAACTGCAGGAAATTCTACCAGGTTGGAAGGGAGTGGCGGGGGGGGGGGGGGGGGGGGGGGGGGGGGGAAGGGTGAAAGGAGCGGGGCTTTATCTGTTTATCTGTTTTTCAATGATAAACTGCATAAATGCTTTCCAGAAGTCAGAGACTCAAAGTTGTAAACCAGCTTTTGCTCAGATACTACTGCTTAAAGTCAGCAAGAGAATACTATATGCAAAATCTACAAATTTATACTTACATTTTTAAATGGTAATATGGCAAAAAAATGTATCCAGGAGTCATAATAGCTTAAATGACAAGCTTTTAGGATATAATATAGTCTTATTTCAACTGTTCTATAACCTAAAGTTACTAAGTTTTGGGTTTTTCAGGAGTTTCCTATATCTTAATATAGGACAACCTACAGCCCATTCAAAATTTAAGTATGGCCTGACGTGTTACTTGTAGCAATAAAATGCATGAGTTGGCTAATAAATTTGCAACAAACTTTAGAACCTGAAACCTACAATTGCCTAAAAATATTTGGCTTTGAATTCTATTTTCATTTAATTTCTATTTTTTTACTCATACATATAGAATAATGGTGACTGAAAAGATTTTAAAGGACAGTAGTACATAAAACTTATTTCCTTATAAAAAATATTTACTTATGCGGGTGCACTTTTAAAGGGTTTCTACATTTTTACCTTTAACTTAAATTTCATTTTGCATAACTAAAGATCCAACCTAAGCTTATGTGTATAATATGTGACAGAAAAATTCACATATAATTCAGAAATTCAGATGCGTGAAGGAGATGAAAAGGCAGGCCTAACCATGTCAAAGTGTAGGATTTAGGTTATTATTCAGTCTTAGGGGAAATTGATTGGCAACTTTACCAGGAGAAATTTTATTGGTGAAGAATAAAAGTGAAACAAAAGGCTATATGAAGGATATGCTTTTTCAGTTTTACAAGGCAACAGAAATATCAGCAAGTGTTCTGAAAATCATTTAATTGCATTGTCAGAAGGGATATCAAGGTATCTTCTTGTCCATCCCATTGTCTTCCCTACAGGTGTGGTTAAGAGGTATTTAGATTATGTTTACATTTTCTATAACGCAAATTTTAAAACCTCTCCAATTAATCTTTTCAAATGATTCATGAGCATTACTTTTAAAAATATATTTTATCTTTTTTCACCTTTAGGTCTATATTAAATATTTGTTGCTATAATTTATGTTTGTTACCCCAAATCCTATTTCCTTTGGACATGAAGGTCACTAAATTCTCTTTCTTCTTGCAATGTTCTTTTACATATTTGGGAATCAGCTGCGATGACCCTATGATGACACCTCACTCTTCCTGCTCTCTGAGTGTCATTGTATTTTTTATTCTGTACTGGTCTTTGCCAGAAATATACAGACTTACCCATTCTGTTATCATCAGTAATGGTGAAAAGCATATTGCTTGCCTATACCTTCTTTACACATCAGTCTATATGCCTTTATCGCATATTTGGTAGCCAGGAGGAAAACAGTAAAACATAACAATATTCAAAACATTCTTCTATTCTGTTTTAGATGTACTCATCAGAATAATAACAATTGTTTACATAAATGTGTGTATAGTAAAGCGTTCTTCTCTTTAAGAATCAGAAGAACACAGTCTTCACATCATTTACAAAATAAGATAAAGGAAAGGTCTGCATTGGTTCTGCCAGCTCCGATCGGTGCCACAGCTCCAATTCGTTGGTCCCTGGAAAAAGGCCACAGAGGGAGGTCCATGGGTCAGGTACTGAAATACACACTGTGAAGCTAGTGTTCTCACTCATTTACAAGTATGAGTTCCTAAATATTGACATTATTTCCAGACATATAACCAGAACACATATAAATCTTCTAGGTTCTCAAAAGGCAAGAGTTTAGCACTGAAGGGATAAAGCTGATTGAAAACACTGTGTACACAGGTCTTTCCTCCTACTCATTCACATTACTTATAACCACTCTCTAGTCTGAAGTATTTTTCCTCCCTTGAGCAAAACCACTCCTGATGTGGCCTGGCCTCCACTATAGATTCTACCACTTTTGTTTATTCAACACTTCTTTGGGCTAGGGCAGTCCTTTCACTTCCACATGTGTTCAATAGAGCCACAACCACCTTCCTGCCCTCTCTGTAGATTTCTTTTATTCTTAATTGTGCTTTAAAAGAACTTTTCTTTTTTTAGGGCCACCAACATAGTTTATAGAATATGTATATATGTGCATATAGGGTGTATAGAATTTAACTTCTGGTACTGAATTGCATGGGTTTTATCTGAAGTGAGATGCAATTTTAAAAGGGAGTGAGGGGATGAAACAGGCATCTGGGACAGCTCTAGTTTCTACTGACTCACATACTACAAAAGTGACACAAATTTTGTGTCGCTTGCTTCCTACAGTGAAGAACTCCGCTTGACAAAGAACTGAAAAGTACCTCCCTAAGTACTTCCCAATCCTAGGAAAGAGAGATGACATGTGTTACTGATCTCCAGGCTTTTCCTCAAAATGTGCGCATAGGGAAAAGGAAGAATTCGAATAGTATGCCACTGAAGTCAAGCTCTGGATATGCACAAGCATCCACAATTTCAGATGAGATTTGTGTTTTGTTCTTTTGATCCTCCAGTTTCCTGAATTCAGGGCCTTCTGTGAAATAGAACAAAAACTATAGATCAACCACCACTATTTATCTGTGTTCCCGCTGTCAAAGAAAGGAGAGATGTCTCTCTGAAATGCACTTCCTTCTTGCTCCAAGTACTGTTTTCTCCAGAAATCTCTAGACAGCTTATACTACAACAGTTCTTTTTGGCATGCCTCTGCTGCACAGCATTTGAGCTTCACTGCCAAATGTACTCCACTTTTGGAGCCTTGCACATGCAGTTACTCTTGGGAAACCCCAACTAAACAATTGGCATTAAATTTTCCTGGCAATCGAGAGCTCTATAATCTGAGACAGACTTCATTATTGATGGTGGTGAACTGTCCTTTATTGGAAATGTAATGAAAAAGTATGTAAGCAATGTATTGCAAATGTAATGCAAATGTAAAATTCTGTTCAGAAATCATATAAAATGTTTGTTCATTTAATTTAATTTCAATTCATTGCAGCAAATGAGAATGTAGGAAGCAGTCTTCCACTGTTAGTGAGAATTTGTATTGGGAAGCATGGCTTACCATAGACTCTATCTCCACTTAACCTTTGCTTCTGTTGTATAATATATTGTAATTTCTACAATATTTCTTACATTTGTGGAAAAGAAAATTTGCAAATTTAGCTGTGTTGGCAACTGAGCCTATGAATGATCAGTAGGGCCAGCCCATTATGGATATTTTTGAAGTCACACAAAATTTAATTTCTTTTAATATTCTTATCCCATCCAGTTATCTTTAGTTGGCTTTTTGTTGCTGGGTTTTGTTTGGTTTGTGTTTGCTTTTTTTTCTCAGCATACATGTGTAATAACTAGAGGGACAGTGCCACAAGAGCTACAGTATGTTACTTCTTTCTGTTAGTGGATTTGATTAATTTCAGCAACAAGTATGTTCATTCAAAGACCGTAAAGGTTCAACACAACGTTTTCTCTCCTTTCTATGATTACATAAAGTTCAGCATTTCTATCTATGTGGACAGTGTTTTCCTCTCTTATAACCTCCTCCCTTAAAACTAATTCATGGATTAGCCCATAATTATATGTGCTTCCTATTCCAGTAAAGAGGAAGGAAACTTGCAAATCAGATGGACGTCAATCGGGCTGTAACTTCTGTTGAATAAATGTGTATCTACAGCAGGAAAATCTCTTCTTTTGCCAAAATATGGGTAGGAACTGGTCTTCCTTTCCTTAATGGGCAACCTAAAGGTCAAGAGATTGAATGGAGACAAATAGTGACATTATGCCTGGTGATTACTTTGTTGATTTGAAATGTAATACAGGAAGTCACTGAAAGCTGCCTGCAAGCTGATTATTACTATTCCATTGCCCCCTTATCAACAAAGATCAACAACATACAGATATATTTGCCTGGAAAATAACAGTTATAATGGAAAAGTACTAAGAAATACTTTTCCCACAAAATGCAGTGGAAAATTTGGATTCCATTCTATACAGAATTATATATAATCCATAAAGATTAAGATTAGAAGGCAGTCAGAAAATTTTAAAACTTGCCATTATATTTGTATTATGGTCATGGAAATCTAAGGGCAAAAATGCATGAAGTGATTATACTGGTTTGAATATTAAAAAAAATATTCTGAATTATTTCCTTAAGAAAGAAATTTGTAAAAGATACTTATTTATTCACATTTATTAATTCCTGGTGTTTATTATTTTCATTCACAGTGTTTAAGTAAATTTTATTTTTAAATATAAAAGATAATTTGATATCAAGCTCTTTCCAGACTTCATCTGTATTTATCAGTCCCTAGGTTGTATAAAGCTTTTCTGTGAGCTGGCCTCATCAATTTCATCCTTGCTGCAGAGTAGCACCACGTAAATTCTTGTAGGATTTTCACATCTGCATTGGTTTTACTAACTCACTAGGGAACTCTGTGAGTTTCAGTATTGCTTTGGGGGGACCACAGTGCCCTCCTTCGTAACCCTCACTTATGCCTGAAAAAGACTCATAATTTCCATTATTTCTTCACTTCCTATTCTAATCATGTCCAGCTCTGTGTCCAGGATGCCAGGAACAAGTCTCTGAAAAAAGGTCTTCAAAAGATTTTGACCTCTTTTCAAACCTAATTAAGGTTCAGTTGAAACTGCACTGTCATTCACATTGGGAAAATTAAGTACTGTAGGAACATAAACTCTGTTAAACTCCAAAGTTCCTGCTATTTGGCCCAGTAACACCTTTGTTAAGGGAGAAGTGGCCTGTGTGAATATAAAAGATACAGAAGACTTGGGCATAAGATTATCATAAAATAATTAGTCATAGAATCATAGAATGGTTTGGGTTGGTAAGGAACCTTAAAGATTATCTAGTTCCAACCCCCCTGCCATGGGCAGGGACACTTCCCACTAAACCAGGTTGCTCAAAGCCTCATCCAACCTGGCCTTGAACATCTCCAGGGATGGGGCATCCACAGTTTCTCTGGGCAACCTGTTCCAGTATCTAACCACCCTCATAGTTTCTTCCTAATATCTAATCTAAATCCCCCCTCTTTCTGTTTAAACCCATTACCTCTTGTCCTATCACTACACTCTGTGACAAAAAGTCCCTCCCCTCCTCTTTCCTGCAGGCTTCCTTCAGGTACTTGAAGGCTGCTATAAGGTCTCCCCGAAGTCTCCTCCACGTTGAACAACCCCAAGTCTCTCAGCCTGTCTTCATAGGAGAGGTGCTCCAATGCCCTGATCATTGTGATCCTCCTCTGGGCTTACTCCAACAGATTCATTCCTTCTTGTCTTGGGGGGTCTCAGAGCTGGAACCAGTAATCCATGTGGGGTCTCATGAGGGTGTAGTAGAGGTGCAGAAACATCGCCCTCAATCTGCTGGCCACGCTTCTTTTGATGCAGCCCCAGATGCAGTTTGTTTTCTGGGCTGCAAATGCACATTTTGGGGTAATGTTGAGCTTTTCATCAACCAACAACCCCAAGTCTTTCACCTAGATCACATTAACACCACTTCTGTGCCCATTTGGCACTGGGTTTAAAAACACTGGGTTTTTAAAATGAGCCACAAAATTCCTACAACAAGCATTGGGTTTGTACGGATGACAAAACATATAAATAAGATACACATGGAACCCATCTGAATCTCTGATCTTTCAATCCAAATTAAAAGCCAGGAATTCAATTATTTAATAATTACTATAATAGTTGTAATAGTCACAGTATGACTTCTTTCACATGACAAACTTGGGAAAAGCTATCATATACAAACGACTGCTGCTTCAAACTCAACGTCCAAATTAGCACTGTATTTGGAATTTCAATTCAAAAGTGACTAATTTTTATTAAAATACAAAAAAATTCCAGTCTATACATACTACAAAAGTTGAGAAAATTTCATATTTTGTGTCTTTTTAACTATCTCATAATAATGTATTAGGTATTGTTACTTTTCACGTATGCGGGTTAGGTATCCTTATAAAATATTCTCAGTTTGTTTTTCAGATGATAACCCTAAACCTAACACTAACCCTAACCCTAACCCTAACCCTAACCCTAACACTAACCCTAACCCAAACCCTAACCTTAACCCTAACCCTAACCCTAACCCTAATCCCTAATCCTAACCCTAACCCTAACCTGACACCCTAATCCTAACCCAAAACCCTAACCCTAAACCCTAACACTAACCCTAACCCGACACCCTAAACCTAAACCTATCCATAACCCTAACCCTAACCCTAACACTAACCCTAACACTAACATTAACACCTAACGCTAACCCTAACCCGACACCCTAACACTAACCCTAACCAGACATCCTAACCCTAACCCTAACCCTAACCCTAACCCGCACCCTAACCCTAACCGGGGCCCGCCCTATCATCAAAAACCTAACCCGAACCCTCACCCTAACCCTAACCCTAACCCTCAC
>BJBW01011462.1:0-14311 GCA_004320125.1 Scolopax mira
GGAGGCGAGGGGCCGGGCGGGGGGGGGCTGGCTGCAGGCCGGCGGCGGCGAGGCAGGGCTCGGGGGCGGGGCCGGGGGGCCCGGCCGGGGTGCCCCGGTCCGAGCTCCTGGCTGGGAGTTGAGCTCTCCCTGTCCACACACCTTCCTCCACCCCCCCCCCCCCCCCCCCCCCCCCCCCCCCCTTCTTCTTTTTCCCCCGCGCTCCTCCATCCCGCCCGGGGTCCCAGCGCCCGGTGAGCGGCTTGGGTCGGGAGGGAGGCGACGGCCTGAAGCGGGAGCCGGGGCTGCCGTGCCTTGGGGTCGGGTCTACGCCCGGGAGGAGAGGAGGGAGAAGGCGGCACCCAGCACCCACCCGTGGCCGGTGACTTATGTCACCCGGCGCAGTGGGACGGGGAAAAACCGGAGGATGCGGCGCTTCGGGTCAGCCTAGCGGGAGCCGGAGGCGAGCAGCCCCTTCCCTGCCCGGTGTGACGGTGCGGTGGAAGTGACAGGGCTTTCCGAAGCCACCTACCCCCCCCCCCCCCCGCTCCCTCCCCGGGGCTTCTGGCCCGGCCGGTGCCGGGTATGGCTCACGCCGTGACCTTTCATCCTGTGCGTGACTGTACAAAGCGCCGGCAGCGGCTGCGGAGCGGGCAGGGGCAGCCGGGGCTGAACGCCGGGGGTCGGGGTAGGGGGAAACCACCCCTTAGGCCTTGCGGGGTCGGTCTGGTGGGATTCCCTCCCCTCCGTTTCCACCCCCCCCGCGCCTTCCCGACAGCATTGTCCTTTAGGGGCCTATTGAAGGCAAAAAGGCGGATAGAAAGGCTCCGGCTGCCGCTGCTCCGGGAGGAGGAGCTGGGCTGATAGGAGACTGACGGGAGCCGCATCCTATGGCCGCTCGGAGCCGGGCGCCGGCGGGGCGGGCCCGGGAAGGGCCGCAGCCTCTGGCAGGCGATGGGCGGGGTGGGGGTGGGGGGGAGGACGGGACGCACACACACGGCAAGGTTTGGCGAAGGTTACAGCCGAATGCAGAAGTGACACGAACTGACACTTCGTTCCAGCAAACTCATTGCCGTCGTCTCCTCGTGTCGGCTCGGTTAAAAGCGCGCAGTTATTGGGGTCGTGTTATGAAACTTTGAGAAAAGAGAAAGTGCAGCCTTTTTTTTCCTTTTTTTTTCCTCTGTTTTGTCTTTGTTTTAATTACTTACTGCAGTACCTGCTACTGATCTGAAGGGTGAAAATAGTACGATTTTCTTGCCCTTTCAAAGAAAAGACGTTTCCATATTCCAGTGCTTTCTGTGTATAAGTAATTTGGGTCGTACTTTATAGGCCTGGGATCAGAGGAGACTGTGCTACCAGACTTATGCAGACCCTTTTAAATATTTATGTTTTTACCCTTCTGTTGCACATTGTATATTACTTCTGTGTTCCTGGTATGAAGTGAGAATTGCTTAGGAAATTTGGTTTCTTAGCTGTCAAAAGTGAGCTCGTGATGATTCAGTAGATAATTGTGTAAAGCAAACTACTTCACTGCAGTGCTTAAAACCCAAGTGCGGGTTTCTCACAATCCACGGGAGCCTGAAATTGACGTTTTTCTTTATTGTTTAAGACAAAAATCTGCCGTTTAAAAGTAAATGACATGGAAATTGATTGTTACTTGACATGAAACTGTACAGATTTTATTTTGTACTAATCCTCCATCTGCTGTTTCTTGTCAGTATGGATATGCTAAAACAGTAGTGTACAACCCCTCCCAATCAATAAAGCATATCGTATAGGTATCAAAATCTTCTGTTTTGATCATGGAGGTATAAGAGGGGAAGTATGTAACTTGAATATTATGCTATATATTTATAATGTTCTCAATTTTTAAAGACTAAGAATTATAGAGGAAGTCCTAATTTGTACCCTTCATTGAAAGCATCAGCAGTTTATATCCCCGCCATATTCTGCTTAGCAGATATTCCCACATGTACAGTCACGGAAGTTTATCAGTTCATTTGTTTTGTACATAGCTGAGGTAATGAATCTTTGAGACCACAGATTCTGCAAATTTGTATTCAATACGTGACCCTCTAGTTTTTCCTGCTCATCAGCAGAGGAATCTTAAGGAAAGGAAGGGGCAAACAGATTCGTATGTGACCCAAGAGGAAAAATTGGAGGCCTCAAAATTTCTCTTGTTATCTTAATATGCTGATTTCATAGCCTGTGTTCCCCACTGCTTTTGTTGTTGTTGCTATTCGTTATTCTTCCAAGTAAGACAAATTCCATAGGGGTAAAATGATGTCAGCATTTTCCTTCGCTCATTTGCTGTGCATTCTAGCAGGAGTAGGGGCAGAGGAAGATTATCTATGTACTGCTCAAAACTTATTCATCCTTCTGGAGAATCTTGATTCTAGGGGAATTGGGGTAATGAAGGAAGCCAAGAGGTTGGTTTTATGCTTAGCATGGGTGAATTTTCTGTGGAAATCAGAATCAGTAGAGGCAGAATAGACTTTCTGTCTACTTAGCTAGAACCCTGGCAAAATCATCTATCAGTTTGCTGCTGCTTTGATCTTTGCGTAAAGAAGCATACAAAATTTGTAATAATAGATGTCGAAAGTATTATGTGTTAAATACTTCCGTTAAAGCCACCTAAACATTAATATGGTTAAGAAATTTGAGTGTGTTTTTTTTTTTTATCTGGGTTTTTCTTTAGTTTATGAGAGTAGTTGTTCCTTGTTATTCCATTGTAGTTTGTTTTGCTTCTTTCCTAAGATGTTCATTTATAGAATGGGTTGCACACCTGACGGACTGATAATGTGAAGCCCCTAAAATTGTATAATGGTAATAACAACCGATAGCTAATAACTAAAACTAGTAACTTATTACTACAATAACAGCAGCAACAATATCTGGTAAAGCAGAATGTAATGAAGACAGCAAGACTTTGAATTTCTGGAGGCTAAGAGAGGTAGCAGGAACTCTTCTAGTTATCTGCACTGCAAGTGGAGCTTGGAATACAAATTTTCTTCAAGAAGCTAATTAATATGCTCTGTTTATGTGGATAGTTTCTTCTGTATTGTGGAACAGAGATTGGAATCCATCGTTTTAGTCCAAGAGCAGTGACAGTCTGGTTAGATAATTTGTAAATGTAATTACAGAAATGAGTTGTTGGGTTGTGTCAACCTCCCTTCCTCCCTCCCTCCCCCCCCAACCCCACTCTAAGAATTTTTTCCCAGTAAAGTCAGTTTCATGATACAAAATAAAAATGTTCAAATGAATATTTGAATGCTCAGTTGCATTTCATTCTACAGGCAAAAAGAAAATGGGCTAATAGGAGGGAAAACAATGGGTTTTTTTCATAATTTGGAAATAATTTACAAGATTTTTTTAGGCAAAATACCAGGTAACTGCAGGACTGTCAGAGTGTTTTAGTAGAAGACCTAGACAAGTTACTTACAGTATTTTTACTAAAAAGCATCTTGTTCTAATTTCAAAATAGTTGGTTGGGTGCATTTATAATGAATGCAGAGGGATTGAATGTGTATTTTATTGGGCCATGGTGGTGGTTGGAGGGCTGGGGAAAGTGTTCAGTGGTTTGAACCTTCAGTACAAAGATTATTCTTTCATAGACTTCTTCCTAGAAGTTTCCTCTAGCTTTATCGGAAGCTACTGAATATTTCTAATATTTAACCTGCTATTTCCTTTATAATTTCACAGGCAAATGTTTGTATTTACCTGTATAAAACTATATTCATTGATTGTTTCTGCATCATCTAGATTGTGTTCACAACTTAGCTTCTGTACATCCACTTTGGTATCTGTCTTTTCAAGAGATTTATTTCTAAGGCAGTAGTGTGGAAATTTCAATTATAAAGGATTTAATTTCATTTTTCACTGTTGTGATGTTATATGTCATAAGTGAATTATATCCTGCTAAGTTTGTGCAGAGTCTGTGCTCAGGCTATTGCAGGCATTTTTAATATAATTTGGGGAACGTTAAAATTTCTTTTTTTAATGTATTGAGGAGAAAGTTTCAAATATGCAGTCCATGCTAATTTTACTTTTGTCTGTAACTTTCTAGGACTTATCCTAGAAAGGATCGCATGCAGAAAATTTATACTCTGTGCAAAAAAACCTGTTAATAAATAAAAATAAATCTGAATAGTTTTGTGTTCTTTTTGTAACTTTAAAAAATCTTCCTCTAGTTACTATTACATTTCTATAAGGAACGAGGTCTGCTCGATAGACCTGTGGACTAGGATTGAAGAGACATGCAGTTTTCTGTCTGCTCTGTCACTGAGTTAATTCAAGCAAATTGTTTCATCTTAATGTGCCTGTCCTTAAGATGCTGCATGGAAAGGAGGAGCGGTTGTGCCTTTTATATGTTATTAAATTTTGTGAGTGTGGGTTTTTTTGTCGGTTTTATGGTTTGGTTAGATAACTAGCTTGGTTATAGAAGAATTCTGAAGGGAGCCATAATTGCATCACAGAAGAAATTTTGCGTATATAGGCTGTGGAAGAAAGTACAGAGAGATAAGAGAGACTAGTGGTAGCTGAAGGCTGGAAAAAATAAAGCAAGTTTTCATAAGATTGTGTAGTTTTAGCATCAGAATGGCAGAGTTGAGTTGCAAGATACACTCTGCAAGGTTATTCCAGATAGTGTTAGTTTAGTCAGGATTTAGACTGAGATAATCTTCAACAGTGAAGTGAGAAAACGTGCTAAAACATACACAGAGCGATTAAGGAAATTATGTCATTTAGCATGTGTCATATTTGCTTTTTAAGAAAATAAAGTGTTTTATTAGCCTGAAGAAAAAAGGCTGCTTGAAGCATCCATAATGAAAAAATCAGTAATGCGTACTGCTGCCATTGGATGAGTAATTAATTCCCCCTAATTCTTTGTGACACTGTAATGTGTTATTACAAACTTGAAACAAATTTGAAGACTCTGGTGAGTGGGAGTGCAGCATTAAAACACTGCATTGAATTTAGGACACTGGAATATCTTGAAAGGAACAGAACCAGCTTCCAGTGACTTGTCTGATTGATAACTTTACTTATGAAAGTTCAGGAAAAGCTTTTACTGTATCATGATATTTTAATTCTGCTAGCTGAAGATTTTGAGCTAGGAACTGTTACTAATTAGCTAAAGGTTGTTGTTGAATGACTTTTGATTCTTCTGGTTCTGTCCTCTCTGGGGTAGAAGTTCACTCTGCTGCTTCTTTGACTAGTGCATTTAACAGTGAAAATGAATAACTTGTAGGAATTCTTGTTTTATTAAAGTTTTTATAGCTACTTTGCTTGAAGTCATGTTGAATTGTGTGAGGTGACGCAAGTTTTAAAATATTTCTGTAAGACTAGATATTAGTTTAATTTTTATATTTATATAGATAATTTTTTCTCCAGCTTCTCTGAACAGGGTATCTGATCAGCTTGAGAGAAACCTCAGACTTCCAGTTTTCAGTAACTTTGTTCTTGAGTTGTGAAAGAAATGTCTTGGTTAACAGTACAGTAACTTCCTTAAAAAGAAGTAATATAATGCTGACCTGCTGGTTTTGTAAGAGGTTTTCTGGTGGTGATAGCTAAATATTTTCCATTTTAGGAAAATAATATTTCCAGTTGTCACTTGAAGTGTAGCAAACAGCAAATGTATTATTTTAAGAGCAATATTAACCTATCCTACCTGTTATGTTTGCAAGCTTTTTTTTTAAAATAAGTAATAGCATTTAAAAGCGATATAAAAGTGGTGAAATGATACGGTAACAAATATCACCACTGTTTTTATGGAAAAAGAAGATGAAAAAGGTCTTCTCATGATCTTAAATCAAACTGGACAAACAATGCCTATGCAAATGCACTCAAGTGCTAGAGAAAATGTTATTTTGTTGTGAATTGTTACTCTGTTTAAACTTGCACAGTCTCCTAGTTCTGCTCTTAATTTCATAAACATATAGAGTTTGATTTACTAACATTTCAGATTAGAAATTAGAGATAGTAGAAGTGCAGGAGAAAAGCATTTGAACCAATTTCTTTTGTAAGTCTGCCATATTTTCTTTGCTGCAAAGTCAGTACCTTCTCTGCTGGTTAAGCTGTCCAGTTTGTAAATTCAAGAACATTGCTTATATAGGTCTGAATTTATGACAAGATCCCTTTTTTCTTTTTTTCTTTTTTTTTTTTTTTCAGGAAGAGATCAGTGGAAAAGGCTGTATAGTTAGGCAATAGTTCTATTTGTTTTGAAACCCTTCATGAGGCTATTTTAAGCTTTTCAAAAAGGTTGTAATTAACTCCTTGAATTGCAGACCAAGTATAGAAAACTTCAATAGTAAGCATTCAAAAATGACCTTCATACAAATTAAAGAAGTTAACAAAATGAAGTTAAATGTGTGGTGTGGTCATTAACAAGTTAGATGTTTGTATACAGCTGAATTACTAACTTTAGAAATATAAATAGCTGCTGAAATACCATTTCCTTTAAATGGTCAGTGGTTATTGGATCTTCAGAATTCATAATTCATTCTGCTTTTCCTTCCCCAGCTAAAAGATGCAATGTATGTCTAACAATAAATTGCACACTAATTGAAGTAGCTGTTATATGGTTGCACTAAAAGAGTGGCCACAGGGCTATTTGGCGCTGCAGTAGTGTTCCAGCTGATGTGAAGAGCGCTGAATGTTTTATCAGGTGGCCCCACTGGTGGCCAGGGGGATGATTCCTTCTGGGGGCTGCCTGTGCCTCGGAGGAGGCTGGCAGCACCCGTTGGGGCCCACTGGTGTCTGTGTCTCCACACTGGGAGGTTATGACACTGGAGGCGAGTCTGCTTTAATGGATGCACATGTAATATGGTGCTCAGGCCTCCAAGCCATTGCCAGCTCAAACACAGGCAAATAGCTGTTGGTGACAAGTAGTTTGAAATGCTCTAAAAGTTGGGTAAATCAAAGACATCAGGAGGGCAGGAAAGAGTTGATCAGAATAGTCGAGAGCATGTATCTGTTCTTTCCATTACTTGACTGCATCCTCTGTTGCATTGTTAAGCCCTGCATATATATCCTTGGTGGCAGAAAGGCCACTAAGTACAGTGAGATACAAGGAGTAGAAAGCTTTCAGATTTTACATGCTGAAAGTCCTGAGGATAAATGTCTCCATGAGCTTAAAAATGGATGTGTCCTTTGTGATCTTATTTATGTTTGGGTTTGGTTTTTATTAGCTCCATTTATGTTTCCTTAAACTTGAGGAAAAAATTACTGAAGTATGATGATGGTAATCAGCAACGTGTGGTCTGTGGCTTGTGCACATACTGAGATACAACTTTTGATAAATAGTGTCCCTGTGAAGATTCTCATGGGACTGAACCAAAACGACTGTCTCCTTCTTGACGTTACAGCAAAGCAGGTATTTTTCCTCAGGACATCCAGGCAATCCCTGTGCGTTAGAGACCTGAGGTAAATGGAAGAGAGCAAGGTGTTTGTCACAGGCTTCACTCTGGTACGCTGACAAGATCTCCAATTTTAAATTGAAAAACTGAAATCATACCAGTGTCTTCAATGGTAAAAAGAGATTTTGCAGGACAGACTGAAAGCTGATGTCCATGATACTGCAATTACACTGATGGTTGGGGGCAGTACTGTGAAGTCTGAGCTGAGGCAATATCTGTTTTCTTGAGGCCTTCTGCATTAGCACTCACACCTGAAAGGAGGTTGTAGAGGTGGGGGTCGGTCTCTTCTCCCAAGGAACAGGAGATAGGGCAAGAGGAAGTGGCCTCAAGTTGTGCCAGGGCAGGTTCAGATTGGGTAATAGGAAAAATTTTTACACTGAAAGGGTTATTAAGCATTGGAATGGGCTGTCCAGGAAAGTGGTTGAGGCACCATCCATGGAGGTATTCAAAAGATGTGTTGACATAGAGCTTAGTGACATGGTTTAGTGATGTTGTCATCTGAGTTAAGTTGATGGTTGGACTAGGTGATCTTAAAGGTCCCTTTCAACCTAGACAAGTCTATGATTCTGTAATATTCTAGGTAATTACAATGCAACACCTGCCTCTCTCATACTTGAAGCAACCAGTAATTTCTTTGTTATTTCCAGGCTACTGTTGTGGTGAGATTTTGTTTGTTTTGAGGCTGAATCTGCCGAATGATACAAGTACAGAGTACAGTTGCATGGATGAGTAGGGAATCTGTGTAAAAATGTTGGAAGTATATATCATGCCTGTTAAAGTACCTGGATTGGCTTCTACACTTCACATTCCAAAGAGTAGTGCTGTTCTGAAAGACTTGCATTTGAATTAGCTAAAATGTAGTTTTCTGCTTAAAGCGCTGCAAGGAGCAACCCCACTAACTTTTTTATCGAGATGTAGAAATTTTGTAGCAACGGGGTGAGTTGATTGCTTATGTGTATTAAGACTAGCCCACTAAAAAATGAGGGTTTTTTTCCATTTGGAACAAACTGATCCAGTTTGTCCGTGCAACCCCACAGTGGATGGATTAAGTACAAGGACAGAAGAGTGACAACACCAGGAAGGGATGATGGGAGAAAGAGTAGACCATCCTCTCTTGACAGTATGGAGCCATGGTGCAGAAACTATCTTTCAGACAGCCACACCTTGGTTTCTCTGCCAAGATGCTGCTGCTGGTATCATTGTATTGAAAGTTAGTTATTGCTGGCTTAAAAATCATCATTTCTGGTTTTTATAGGCTGATACTTGTGCTGGCAATAGTAGTAATTGCTTCAGATTTTGTCAGTTATATGCAGCATTGTTTTAAATGGATTTTTTAAATGTGTAAACTAGTTACTTAAATTCATTGTCATTGCATGCTGATTTGTATTTTTAAACTTACAAAAAAATTACCATATTTCTAAGTTACATGATAGGTGTACATTTTTCTTTTATTCAGATAGTATTTTTAAAAATTGTAGTCTTGTTTAAGGAAAGGAGTAGAATTTATTTCAAACACCAACTTTAAGCAAGCTTGAAATTTAGTTCAAAATCCAGTTCAGAGAGTAAAAAACTAAGCTGTAAGAAAAAATTTCTCATGGCAGTTTGTTCATCGTTTTTTTTAAGAATAGAATTATTTAGGACTGTATTAGTAGCTGAATAATTTTGTACAAATTCTTACTTGAATAATGTAACTGTTGCCATTGTTGATGGCAGCTGGTCATTCAAAATCAGTGAATCAGTATTCAGTCCTCTAGTTTCAGACAGTTTCTTTCAACTTATTAAACTGATCAGTGTTTGAAGGTGTTTTTAACAGTTGTAAGTCCTTCTTAAAATTATACTGAAAATTTTGTAGACATAATGCTTTGGGTTGGAGGGGGTGCAGGTTACAGATGTGCTGTGCTCACATTTACCTAGTACAAGTATCCGACAGACTGTGGTACCAGAATTTGTTTTATTTGTCAGGTTTTATTTTTTTTTCAGAAATATTCTGGGCTCCATTATGTTTATTAAAATGGAAGCAGTGGCTATGTGCTGCGTAATGAAGTGCTTGCTTTTGATTTTTTTTTTTAATGCATCTTTAATATTGAGTCTTGACATCCTGAAACAGTTTACTGAGTGATACTATGAAATAACAATACTTCTCTCTTGAAGGTAAATTTTGCTCTCTAAATGATCAAGACACCTATTGAGCCATGATCAGCAAAACTCATCAACTATTAGGGCTTATTAATTAAATTTTTAAGTTGTATTATATATAGTTCCACTTATATAGAACCACTTCCTAGGTCTTCACTATGAAGAGATGCTTCTTACAAGTCTGCTACATGTAGTAGGAACCCTTTTGAAAGAGTCTGTTTACGAAGCCACTTTTGAGACCTTTTTACAATTCTATAAAGTGATGAAATTTTGGTGGGCATAGTAGGCTGTGACAGCTCTTGACAGTGTTTGTGGGTTTTTCTGCTGGGTCCTATTTTTCCATCTTGCATTTTTCTTTTTTTTTTCCTACCTTACAAATTGTACGTTTTCTAGCTTATATTGTGCTTGTTTTGAGAAAGTGGAGAGTATTCAGATTACTGAGAATTTGGGATTTTGGATATGCAGGTGAACCCCTAGTGCAGGTGGCTCACCTGCTAATTCTGCAGTCCAGTAACAGTTGTTTCCCATAGCTCAGGTTTTGCTCTCAGATGGGATTGATGTTCTGGCATCTTGTCACAAAGTTCCTATTTGTTAATGATGCGCAGCCCTGTGAGTGCATCAGCTAATTGAACTCCTCTAGCTACTTTGGGGGTTTTGTTTTTGAAGTGTTCTTGTATTATGGTGAACATGAATGTTTTATAAGAACAACTGTACTGGTTCAGACAAAGGCTGTGTCATATCTGGTACTTGTCTGCAACAGCATCTGTAAGTAAGTTGTTAGGAAGGGAAAAGAACAGGGAGGGCGTATGTGATACCTCCCTTGAAGACTCCCTCAGATTCACACTATTTTCAGTCTAGGGGGTTTCCTGAGCCTGATGTGGTTTCTCTAGTTGGAAACTCTGAAGGGATCTCTCTAGTTCAATTTCCTTTGAAGCCCATCTAATTTTTTTTTTTGAGTCCTCAGTGTCTTTTGACAAGGAGTTCCTACCTGTCGTGTCAAGTTTTGTACATAGCTTTTACTAATGCGTTGGTACTTTTCTATTAAAAACCCACATTGAACAGTCAGTATCATCCAGGGAGAGGCACATTGTCTTCAATATCACAGGACTGAGGTTGCATGCGATGTACAATATGTGTGTAAAACATTAATTCAGTGACACAAAGATGACTTAGGTTTGTTCAGTGATTTGCTCTTTTGAGTATTGCTGGGTTTGAGCTTATAGTTTAATGAAATATCTACCATACTACTTAGATCCTGGGATTAATAGCTTGTAACTCATTGTTCCATAAATGAATACCATGAGATTATTATTCCTTCTCTGTCTCATTTCAAGTTTACCTATACTGAATTTTGTTTGCCTTTTTATTGCCCAGCCTTGTTTCATAGAGACTGTATTTTTTCAGTTATTTTGTATTCACTTATCCCTGATAGCTTGCTGTCGTTTAGAAGCTTTTCACTGTGTCGCCCATCCCATTTTCCAGGTCGCATAAGCAATGCAGGTCCCAGTGCAGAATCCTACAGAACTGGGCTGGTGATTTCCCTGGTGTCATCTTGGGTATATCTCTGTTCTTTTTCTTTGCTAACCTAAGTAAATGAGGCTTATGTGGTAACTCTTGAATCCTTTGAGTAATTCCATTAAGCTTTTATATAGGATTAGCAGCTTCAGATTTCCATTTGGATAAGTGTTATGAAAATAAGCTTGCAGACTTACAAGAAAAAAAAAAAAACAACAAACAAACCTGCAGTGACACCCACAGAATGTTTTCTGTCCCCTCTGCTGGTTCTTTGACTTGACTGAGTTAAACTAGAACCGTAACATCAGCCCAGCCTCGTTAGACATCAGTCAACTCTAAAACATCTATCCATTACAAATGAGACTGTATCATTCTTGCACTTCCTGATAATACTTCTTAAAAAAGGAAATTCTATGTATATCTTAATTCACAGAGCTGCTTTTATTCTTCTGACCACTTTTAGTGTTCCTTGCTTTGATTCCAGGCAGGTGTTTTCATCTGTGTTCCTCATGGCACAGCAGTGCCTCTGAAACTGTCTGAACTGGGATGGAGGGAGAGGCTTGTTTCTAGCATAGGTATTATAATTTTTTTTGATTTGTGATAGTGTTGATGATAGTGAGTGGTCATGAATCAAGTCCCTGCTCTGCTGTTTATTAGCCAAATTTCTTAGATTATTGAGGAATGTGATTAAAAAAAATAGCAACTTATTTTATTTCTGAATTCACATGTCTTTTAAATGTCATGTGAATTTTATTAAGGACACAGATTCTATTGTTCACTAGATTTTTAAATAGGCTTTGTTTCTGGACTTTGACAGTGCCTTTCCCAGTGTGTGTCCATTTGGTTTGTATGTTAAGGATTTGTTTAGATTTTTCACTGAAAGAAACAAAAGAAATGATGGTAAAATTGCTGATGCCTCCATAATGTATGAGAACAATTTTGGACTTCTGTTGCCATCATATGATGTGACTGTGCTTTTCATTATCAGTCTTCTAGGGGGGCCTGAAATTTACTGAAGTGAATATGTGATTTTAGTATGTTGTTTGTTGACCAAACTTGATAAAATTTTTACTTTGATTTATACTAATTAGGATTTGCATATTTTTGCTACATATGGTTGTCGTGGAGAGGAGGGATTGTTTGCTTTTACAACCACTTTGGGTAAAAATGCTACTTCTAAAAACCTTAGTCCTAGTTAAAAAATGTTGAGATTTATATCCACATTATATAAATAATAACAATAATTTTAAAAGGTAAGAATTCTATAATTTTTTTTCATACATTGTCAAAGACCATAGCAGGGGAAAAAAAACCCTGACAATGACAGCTCTTAATTGTAAACTATGTAATATACTGGCATATTTCACAGAATAATAGAGGAAATTTTATATAAAACAGCAGTTATGGCTTAACTATTGTGTGAGAATGTGTTTGGTCTAATTGTTAACATTCAGCAGTAGGCAGAATGAAGCACTGGAAGCACAGATGTAATTCCTTTTGGGAGTGGAAGGAAGGAAAAAGGTAGAATCCGTATCTTTTATCTAAGAGATCTCTGTAGTAGACATATCAAAATGTGTAAAGAGTAACTTTGAGGCTTGAGAGACTTTATTTGCAGATTATATAAATAAATAAGATATAAATGGTCAACTTATTTCAGAATGTAGATCCTGTAATGTATTTTTTTTTCCACTGAGAGTGTAGACCCCAGTATCTAGGTGATTTAAGCCTGCAGACCATTTGCTTTCTTTTTATGATCTTCAAGAAGTAGTCCGTGGACCTTTAGTTTACCTGAAAGAACAATAGTAAGGGGTATGGTTTGTGCTCTCCTATTACAATACTTCTGTTACTTTAAGAGCTGATAGTAGGCATATCTTTAAAAAAGCTTAAAAGCTTGTTAAAACATTAGGTTTAGGGTTTTTTTTTAATTAAAAAAAAAAGTGTGTTCAGAACTTGGCTGTGTAGATACATAAATTTCAGACACATCTTGATAAAATAAAGATAAGGTTACCTTTGATTCAGTGGGTTTTGTGGTTGGCTTTGGTCACTGTTTTCCATGAGCAGAAACAATTATGGAAAAAAGACCTTACTTTTAAGCTTCTTGAAAAAATTTAATTTTTCATATGAAAGGGAATTATGGAGAAAAACAGTTTTTGGAGACATGGAAATATCTTGCCTGGTGTAAGCATCTAGCCAATCTCTTTTCGTATTGATAGTCTGGTAAGAACAGCTCCTCATACTAGCACTATCTTGGTGGGTTTGTATCAAGCTTTGTTGAAGAGTGATTTATTTACACCTTTCTTTTACTGTACTTTGCTAATCTTAGTGTAATTTTATGCTATCATGCTGCATTCGTGTAGGCACAAGTGTCACAAGAAGGTGTTTGTGTGGGCCTTTTTATTGTAGTACCAAAACAGTTTTTTAAAAAATCTTTTTTTTATTATTATTTTATGCATTTACTATTAAAATACCCGTATTCCATTTCACTTATGGGGAAGACTAGGATTAATTAGTCTTGAAAACCAAAGTTATTACCATGCAAGAGCCAACTCTGTTGTAGGGAAGAGACCTTAAGTGTTCCATTCATCTATCCTTCTTCCTGTTTCCTGCTATAGGTTTATTTTCCACAACTAGATTTCTGGAGAGAAACACTTGCTTATTGTTTTCTCTCTATTTTAAGTCAAAAAAATGTTTAGTGACTATCATACTGAGTAAAATTTTGAAAAAGAGTGTCTGTTCTAAGATAGGCTAAGTTGTAGAATCTGCGTGTTTACACAGTATTGTATTCTCATGCCTTTACAAGACAAACATTTTTTTACAATTCATAAATTGGCACTTGTGCCTATAGTTGTTAAGCTGTTGACAGCTTACCTAACTGTGACCTTGTTAAGGTCATTGATTATTATTACAAAAACTGGAAGTTACTTAAAAGGAAAAAATTGACTATGAAGAAGACTAAGTAGAAATTCTTTTGAAAGAATGTCATGGAATTGTGGAATTGTCAGAGTTGGAAGGGACCTCTAGAGATCATCTAGTCCAACTCCCCTGCTAAAGCAGGATTGCCCAGAGCACATCACTCAGGACTGCATCCAGGTGGGTCTTGAAGATCTCCAGAGAAGGGGACTCCATGACCTCTCTCAGCAGCCTGTTCCAGGGCTCCGTCACCCTCACTGTAAAGAAGTTTTTCCTCATATTTGAGTGTAATTTCCTATGTTCCAGCTTGAGCCCATTGCCCCTTGTCCTATTGCTGGAAACTACTGAAAAGAGTC
>BJBW01011463.1:0-20789 GCA_004320125.1 Scolopax mira
GGTGTCTGCACCGGAGAGAGGAGGCAGGGAAGAGCCATCGCTGGGTGGAACAGAACTATCCCAGCCCCAAACCCACAAAAAATAATTATTAACCAAAACCCAAACAATTGGAAATTAACATTCAATCTGCAGCAGGGCAGATAAGCAGGAGGTTGCGGTCTGGAGGAGCAGCTGGCTGTTGACGGAGATAGCAAGGTCATTGCCAAACAAAACAGCACCGTGCTTCATCCTCCTCCTCTTCCTTGTCTCCCCTCATTCCTGCTCCCAGCCCTTGGTAAAAAAAGGGGTGTCCCTGGAGAGCAGGAGTGAGGTGGGGAGATAACGTGGCTGTGGCAGGAGCATCCCTCCCTGTGCCATGCTCCGTAGCTGAGATGATCCCCCGCCATTTCTTCATATTTCAGCTATTTCCAAAGAGCTTTTGGGTCTCCAGGGCTCTGCAGCTGAGATGCAGACCCCCAAAACTTCCCTGTTCTGCATCAGGCACTCCATCCAGCCACCACAGCTGCTAAAGGAGCATCTTCCTCCTCCTCCAGGCTCAGTCCCACAGTCTCAGACGTGGGATTTTATAAAATAAATTAATTGAATTGGAAGCAGCCGGGCTGGGCACCTCCAAAAAGAGGAAAAGAATCACTGGGGAATTTTCCCAGTGAAAAATATGCCCCTTACGCATCTTTTAGTCCAAAGGTGATTTTCAGTCTGGGGGTCTTCCAATACCTAATTGGGTTCTTTTTCCTTAGGGTATTGATTTGTGGTTTCAGCCCCGGGGGGGTCGGAGCTTCCCCCTGCGCTCACTGGTGGAATACAGAGAGGTGGAGAGTCCTGGACTTGGGAAAAAGGCTCCCAAAACATCGGTGCAATATCAAACCACTAAAGGACTAAACACAGCCCCACACCAGCCGGTAGGAAAATTACCAAGAAAAATAACTATCACAGCCTAAAAGCTTCAGCAAATTTAGCTACTCTCGAAGTAAAGCTAAGCAAACAGCACAGCACCCCCAACCTCCTGTATTATAACTCTAATTTATAATAATTTATTCTAATTAAAACTTAACTTATTTACACTAAACAACTAATATCCCTCAACAACGACAACCCTCCCACCGCTCCCCCTCCCCAGCTCCAGACCCTTCCCTCCGCTCTGGGGGGAGCCCAGCCCGGGATATCTGCTGTGGAAAGAGGAAGACTCTCATATTTTTATATTTTTCTAATACAAATCAGGGGGAGTGACCCATCCCCTCATTTGTGCGTTTGATTCTGGGAGAATCACAGCGGCAATTGTCAGTGGGTTTGATTAATGAAGGTGTTAATTGGGAGCAAAAGCGTCCCGCCTGATGGCTGAGAGGTGGTGCTGGGGACCCACCTTCCCCTGGTCCACGGGGGTCACTGCAGCCGTGGGGTTGGTGGTGGAATCACCCCTGAGTGGCTGAATGTGGGGTGAACGTCTCCCCCCAATGCGTGTGCCCCCCCCCAATTCAGTCCATAACCCCATGCTGGCTGGTTTAACCCCTTAATCTGGGGACAAGGTGTCCCCCCCCAGCAGCAAGCCCCCCATGCATGGGGGTCACCCCGTGCTGGGGAGAGCCTGCAGCACGTTGGTGACCCCACAGCAAGCTCAGCATTGTATTATCCACAGCAAAACGGCTTAACCCCCCCCCCCCCCAAAATTTCTCTAGTGTACAATCTTCTGCCTGTTTAGGAGGTGGGGGGAATCAGTGGTGGCCATCCATCTGGTGGTCAGTGGTCCCTGAGCCCCTCGGGCTCTCAGCTACCTGTACCTGCAACTTCTTGGTCAGCAGCTCCTCGCTGGGAGGTGGCAAGGGCCGCTTCAGCCCCTTGCTGGAGGAGCTGGACGTGTCTTCTGCATCACCAAGCTGTGGCCCGTGTTGGGGCTCGGGGGGCTGGTAGCCTGTTTGGTTGGGGTCCAGAGGGTCTCGGGAGAGGAGGATGCAGATGGAGGGGACATTCTTATGGACGGTCAGGTTCTGTGCTGGGCCACCAGGTGGTGGGTCTTGGTTCTCCCAGACCTCCAGCAGGGTTTTGTAGCGTACCTTGGTGACCTGGTGAAGTCCTCCCAGCTTCCGCTTCATGATCTCCACGCAGGTGATGGTCTTGGTGACTGCCCTGCCACAACCGCTGAAGACGATCTGCCGTTGACCCTTCAGCTCCATCTGGGCCATGGCGAAGTTCATCAGGTTCCTGATCTTGCTGCCCTCCTTCACTTTCATCTCCACCACATCCGGGGGCAGATCGGGGAAGGGCAAAGGGCTCTCCTCCTCTGAGGTCCTCACCTTTCGGAAGTTCTCCATCCTGGACTGGGTGATGGGTTTGGCTCCCCCTCGTTCAGTGGCCATCCTTCAGCCCTTCCCCAGGGGGGGAGTCCTAGCCCCCTGGGACCATGGCAAGGCTGGCTCTGCGTCCCCTCTGTCCCCAGTACCACCAGCCCCTTCCCCTCTCCTCACCCAGGGCTGGCTGCGGAGGGCTGGGTGGCTGTGCTGGAGGCTGTCCCCAGGCGGGGACAGGGCTGCAGGACCCCCTGGGTGCCCCCGGGTGGGGACAACGACAGTCTCCTGTCTCTGGGTGATGCTCAGGCTCCTCCGCTCCCGCTGCAGCACTGGCTTCTGCTGCTCTTCGCTTCATTCTGGACTTCGGCAGCACCCAGAGCTCTTCTGTGTAATTAGCAGATCCTCCCCCTCCCCCTCTCCCTCCTCCTCCTCCTCCTCCTCCTCCTCCTCCTCCTCCCCTGGCTCAACCTCCCATCCCAGCACCCAGCTCCTGCCTTCATCCCTCCCTGCCCAGCGCCCAGAGCCCCCGGGAAGGGGCAGGCAGGGAAGGGAAGGAGGGGATGGGAGAAAACAGAGGGAGAGAAGCTCATTCTTGCTTTCATGATGCTCCCGGAGTCCTGCCCCTTAAAGAGAACCTGGTCCCTTCTCCCAGCACTTGCTCTGCTCAAGGACACCCGAGTCCCAAGTGCCAATGTCAGCAGAGGGCAGGGAACCGGCCTGGCAGCATCCCTGCCTGCATCCCCAGAGGGGATAAGGAAACCCAGCTGTGCTGTGCCCCAGGATGGCACAGAGATGCCACCAGCCTCAGCCCAACCCTTGCTAGACATCAGAGAAGCCACTGGGACCCATGGGCAGCAGAAATCCTGGCAGATGGCATCACGGCATGCACTGAGCGTGCCAGGGCTCTGCTCCCCCCCTCTTTCCCCCCCGATACCCTAAACTTCAGCCCCCAGGAAAAGCTCTCTCTGTCCCCAGAGCCCCGAGGAGCAGATGTGACAACAGAGATGGTTTTCACGGGTGACTTCTCCCTCCTCCTCCTTCCCATCCCTCCCTCGCTCATCTCCACACCCCAACACGGAGCTGCCCCCCCCGTGGGGTCACCCCGTGGAAATACCTATCACAGGGCAGAAAAATCTCCCCTTTTCTGCCCCAAATCTCTTCCCCGGGGGCAGAGGCGACATCCCTGCCCCAGGCCAGCCCTCTGCCTGCCCCCATGTCACCTGCCTGTCCCCTGCCCGCCCCGCTGGCCCTTTGGGGGGGGGAGCATGGGGGGTGATCATTGCACAGTGGAAAGACACGGCGAGTATTGACTTGCAGCCAAATCTTATCGGCCTCTGAGGGCCCCTGGATTGTTTTCACTCCCGGCAGAGCATGAAAAAAAAAATACATAAATAAATTAATTGACCTGACACCCGCAGGGGTGAAGGCAGGATGGGATTGGGGGGGTCTCCAAAGCAGCTTTCTGGGGGTACCGCTGCCTGGAATTGGGGGTGGGTGGGTATGGGACATCCCCTGACCCAACCAGGGGGTCTGCAGATGTGGGGAGAAGGATGATGATGGCACGGGGTGGGATGCTCCCCCTGTGAGCCATCTCCAGGGGATGGAGAGCATCATTTCTCATCTCTGTGGAGCTGAGACCCCACAAGGCCCCTCGGGCAGAGAAGGGGAAACTGAGGCAGGGCAACACTGTGGTTCTAGGTCACCCCTGGTGCTGGAGTCAGGCTCCCAGGTCCCACCCTGTGCCTGGTCCCCACACTTCCACCATGAATCCCTCACTCCTCTAAGCAAAAAATGCCATTTCTCCCCACTTTCTGCTCGAGGTCTGCATGTGGCACCCCTACAAGAGGCTCTCGGCTCCATCCTCAGGCAGGTAGGGATGGATTAAGCCTCTCAGGGAAACAACTGCCTTCAAGAGATGCTAAAACCCTAGGAAAATAATCAGGAATGGGTTTTATCAACCATCCCCAGAGCGTTGTGAGATCAAGAGAGCGCAGGAATCCCTCCGAGGGGTTATTCAGGTGCTGGGTGATGTGGCCACCGAGGGCCGGTGACATCCTGGGTGCCCTGTTTCAGCCAGAAGAATCCCTGGTGCTTGGGTGGACCATCCAGCCCTTGTTTTTCCTGGCCTGGGACCAGCTCCTGCCTCCCGTGCCTCATTTTTTTTTGGATGGTGTTGGGGAGCTTTCCTTGCCCCATCAGATGCTGGAAGCAGCAGCAGCTCCCCCTCCACCAATTGCTGCTTAATGAATTATGCTTATTGCAGCCTCAGAAATGGAGGCAGACGAGGCGCAATCACCACCAAGCTTTTCCAGATCCCTCAAAAGGGTGCACACCCCCCAAAAATGCAAAGGGGGGGGGGGGGGGGGGGGGGGGNNGGGGAAGGGGGGGGGGGGGGGGGGAGGTCAGGCATGGGGAGCATTAATAACAGGGTCTCGCTTTTCCTCTGCGGCGCTTAAAATGTAAATGGAATTCATTATTAGCAACTCCATTGCTAATTACCATCTGAAGCCATTCATTAGCCTGTCAGCTTATTTGTTGGAGGACAACAGAGTGGATATCGGTTGTTCCAGGCGAAAGAGCTGAAACGAGCTCAGCCGTGGCGGGAGAGAGAAGAGAGCAAGGATGGAGCTGGGGGGGGGGGGGTACAAAGGCACAGCCAGCCCCAGCTGTGGGGGAATTTTGGGAGAAAAAAAAAAGAGGATGGGGAGTCATTTAAAATGGAGAATAGACAGATGGTAAAAGCAGAAATGAAAAAAAATAATAAAAAAAATAGAGGGACTGGTTGAACTGGGCTTTTTTTTTTCCCCCCCTTTCCCCATTATGGTTTCTCTCTGAGCATCCCGTGTCCCAGCACAGGGTGGAGTGGTGTCCCCCATTCCGTGGGGACCCTCTCACCTGTCCCCCAACTCCACAGGAAGCGTGGGCTTGGAATGGCCCTTTGGCAGAGGAACCGAGAGGGGACAGCTGAGTGACAAGGACAGATTGGGGCATGGGGGACAGCATGGAACCAGAGGTGACAGTGGCTGGGGAAAGGGGGAGACAAACCCTCCCCAGAAATGTATTCCTGATGGGGAGCAGAAACCCGAGCCCCTGTCCTCCACCTGCCCTCTCTAGATTTGCTTTCGTCCCAGGTGGCCCTGCCCTGTGAGCTGCTCGGAAAGTCCAAGCATCTGATACAAGGGGGAAAAAAAAAGTGTTGATGCCACCGTCCATCTCTGCGTCACATCGGCCCAGCTCAGGTCTCAGATGCTCATCACGTTGCACCCGGTGGCAGGATGGTACCCGGGCTGATGGCAGCCCCAGGGAAGGACAGAAGGACCCCCTGCCCTGCTCCAAAGTAGGATCTGGGAGCTGCTGCTCCCTGGGACCAGCCCCAGGCTCTCAGGGTGCTGGAGCTGCCCTGAGATGCCAGAAGAACTCCAGGAGCATCCTAAGGTGGCACCAGCCACCCGAGGACACAGCTTCAAGCTCTCAGAAGTGCCAGAGCCATCCTGAAATGCCAGAAGAACACCAGGAGCACCCTAAGGTGGCACCAGCCACCAGAGAACACAGCTTCAAGCTCTCAGAAGTGCTGGAGCCATCCTGAAATGCCAGAAGAATTCCAGGAGCATCTTAAGGTGGCACCAGCCACCAGAGGACACAGCTTCAAGCTCTCAGAAGTGTCAGAGCCATCCTGAAATGCCAGAAGAACTCCAGGAGCATCCTAGGGTCACACCAGACCCCAGAGGATGAAGCCCCAGGAGTGCTAGGGCTGTCCTAAGATGCCAGAGAAACCCCAGCACCCAAGACTCCCAGAAGCTCAAGAACTACCCTGAGATGCTAGAAGAACCCCAGGAGCATCCTAGGGTAGCACCAGTCCCCAGAGGATGCAGTTTCAGGCTCCTAGGGATGCATGGGCTGTCTTCAGATGCTAGAAGAACCCCAGGACCATCTTAAGGAGGCACCAGCCCCCAGAGGATGAAGCTCCAGGGGTGCTAGATCTGCTTGAGATACTAGAGGAACCCCAGGAAGATCCTAGGTTGGCACCAGACCCTAGAGGATACAGTCCCAGGCTCCCAGGGGCATAAAGGTTGTCCTAAGATGCTAGAAGAACCCCAGGAACATCCTATGGTCACACCAGCTCTCAGCTAAGCAAAGCCAGCAAGAGAAACCCCTCATCCCTACCATAAATGGAGAATAGCAGAACTCAAGATAATCATCACTTCAAACACTAAAAGAAAAAGGGAAAAAAAAGTATATCTAACCTTTTATAGGACAACTCTCTCTGCAAAGGTGCAGTACAATGAGCAAGATAACATCCTGAGGCCCCAGAAGTCACTAATAAACCTTAATTGTCCTGACCAGCCCCACCTGGGACACCCCACCCACTCTCAGGAACTCTATTTAAGCCCAACCCAAGGGTTTTGCTCTCTTCTTCTTCCTCTACCTCTTCTCCTCTGAGCTCTGGTGTGGTTGGGCTTCAGTTTGACTACAGTCATCCCCAAGCCTGGTCCCTGCTGTTCTGTACTGGTGGATCTACCAACCCTTGGACCAGATCTCTAGGTGGGGAATGAATCCAGAGGAGAGAAAGCTCAAGAGACAAGAAATAAGGGACAGGAAGCAGCTCTCTGGGCCTGAGGGAGGGACCTAGTAGCTGGTGGAATTGGGATGGAGTTGTGTCTGCCAAGAAAATCCTTCTTACGGAGTAGGGATGGGCTGGTGGCCAGCCCCAAATCCCTGAGGTGCTTGGTGGTGGAGATAGTGTGGGCAGAGCCCCTCTGTGAGGTGTCCCATGATGGGGACCCACAGCCATGTCCCCTCCTCCTCTTCCTGTGGGTGTTCCTGCCCTTGTTCTGCCAAGGAGCTGGGCCATGCTCTCTGCAGGGAGCAGCAGCTCGGGGACCAAGACCCAGAAGGTTCTCAGAGTGGACAGCTGGGCCTTCAGATATGGGGTCACCCACGGGGACGCTTGTTTTCCTGCTTCCCTTCACTTCGCCATCTGTGAAATTAAGTGTTTTTCCCTGTTTCTGCCAGTTTTCCTCCCAGGCCACTCCTGCAGAGTGATGCCCTTCCTCTGCCAGGGGCAGCTGGTGGCCAGGACCTGCTGGTACAAAGGGACATCGAGCTGTTTCCCTCCTCTCCACACCTCCCCATGGTGGGACATAGTCCTTGCTGACCCTCCGTGCTCTGGGTTGGACTGGAGGGAGGCTTAATTAGTCAAATGAAGCTGTTGTCCCATCATGAGGCTGCACTGACGCACAAGCTGGGGGGGCAGAAGGTCCCAGTGGTGTCTCGAGGGTTCCTTGTGATGACACTTGAGGATGGGAGATGCTGCCTACGGAGTCCTCCTCACCCGGCTTGGAGCCCTCCAGCTGATTTGGGAGTTGTGTCCCCTTTAGGTGGTTTTTGTCCCGTTCCTGGATCAACTGTGACTTGGTCCAGTCCCTTCCCCTGCCCTTTGCCTCCCAACCCGGGGTCGCTGGAGAGTGTCATAGAGGGTCTCCTCTACTGCCTTGAGGGTCTCTCCTGCCCCACAGAGCAGCTTCTGCCCCATAGAGGGTCTCTCCTGCCCCACAGAGGGTCTCCCTCCATCCACCCTCAAGCACAGGATGCCGATGCCCGACGGGGGGTCTGCCCTGCCCCAGGTGGGCTCTATTGCCCCTCTGCCCCATAGAGCCCCCCCCACCGTGGCCCCGCCCCCTTCCCCGGCCCCTCCTCTTCTCGGCGCCGGGGGCAGCAGGACCCTGGACAGCGGCGACTCGCTCTTCTCGCGAGATCTCGGGGCTGCCCCCTTAGAGCCGGCCCGGCGGCGGCGCTGTAGTCTCGCGAGAATTGGTGCCGCTGCGGCAGGAGGCAGCGCCAGGCGGGCGGGCGGCCGCCGCCACCCGCCACGGGTCGGGACCGGGACCGGGTCACGCCGGTGAGTCCCCGGGAACGGTGCGGGGTGTGGGGGGGAGATGCTTCTCCCGAGGGTGGGCGACATCTCCCCCTCACCGCTCTGCACCCTGCTCCGGCTGGGGGGGGGGCACCCACGCAGCCGCCCGCCCCCGCGTGGGTGCAACCCCTCGTCACCGGGAGGGGGGGGGACGGACACGGGGAAGCGGGGAGCCGCGGACCCCCACCCCCCCCCCCCCTCCCCAAGCTGAGCCGACCCCTTCCCGGCTTGGGGGGGGTTGTGGGATGGGATTTGGGGGGGCCTAGAGGGCCTTTCACCCGTGGAAACCCACGGGCAGCATTTCCCCCCCCCCCCCGCCAACCAACTGCCCCCCCGGGGGCTGGCACCCTCCGACACACGCCGTGATTAGTGGGGGGGGGTGTGTGTGGCATTGCAAAAGCCCACCTCCCCCTTCCTCCCCCCAATTTGCAGCACCCCCCTATCAGTTTTTGCCAAAAAAAAGAAACCCCACCCATTTATTTTATTTTTTTTTCACAAAGTGCCTTGGTTTTGGAGGTGTCGGGGCAGAGGGCACGCCCGGCCGCGTGTCACACGTGGCGGGGGGGGGGACACACACACATGACACACACATGACACCTCCCTCCCCGTCCCCCCCCGGTGCATCACCGGCGGCTTCCGTCACGGTGGGGAGACGTCACCTCGTATTTATAGCCGCGGTGTCGGCCGTGGGCTGCCCTGGGGTGGGTTTGTACCGTCTTCGCCCCCCCTTGATTGTTATTTTTTGCTTTAATTTCACCTCCTTTTTCCACTGCTGGGACAGGACTGAGCCCGGCGTGACCCGGGATGCCGAGTTCCCACCTTGGAGAGACCCCCTCCTCCCCCACATGGTGCCAAAATGAGTAATCCTGAAAGCTCAAGTGACTCATTAACAACAATTACCGCTGATTTATTTATTTTATTTATTTATTTTGTGTGTGTCCCCCCCCCCCCAGCTAATATTTTCAGTCGATTCCCTCCCTTTTGGCCTCATTTCCCGGCTGGGAGCTGCGGTGCCCTCTGGGTGGTTGGTTTCCTGGGCTGTTTGTAGAAAGGAAAAAAAAATATGAAAAAATATAAAATAATTATTTTTTTTTGGGGGGGGGGGAGGTAATGAACTTGAGGATTTCGGATGTAGGTCAGTTGAGATGGGAGGGGGAGGTTTAGCCTGTGCCCTGCCCCACCTCGTTGAATCTTCTCTTAATCTTCTCTCTTAACCGGAGCGTAAGCCTCTGGCCGGAGGAGCTGGGATTTATCCCACCTCCCGCCAGGTTCCCAGAGGTGGGAATGCCCTCGGGGAAAGGTGTCGGGGTAAATAAAGCCAACTGAGACCCCCCCCTGCATTGTGGGGGGGCTTGTCCTCGAGCTGTTCAGAGCAACGGGAAGGTGAAAGCTCTTCACCTGACGCCTTCATATTGCTTTTTTCCTCTCCTTTTCTTCCAGCTTTGGTAAAGCTCCCAGGTTTGGGGTTTTTTGTTTTGTTTTTGGTTTTTTTTTCCCCTCTCCCTCCCCCCCCTTCCCCTCCCAGCCTTGCTTTTTCCTGTGGAACGGAGAGGCTGAGCACGTGCCGGCATGGCAGGTACGGGGCCGGGGGGTGGAGGGGGGCCATCTCTGGCTGGGTTGTCCCTTACCTCTGAGTAACCCATCTGGGGTTTTCCTGGCCATCACGACACCTTGCTAGTCCCCGGTGGGGTTGCGGGTGGCTTGCAAGGGTCCACGTGGCCAGCGAGAGCTTAAAAATTGGCCTCAATGTATGTGGGTGGGAGGCTGGTGGCTGCGAGGGGAAATCCTTAACTCCTGCCTGAAACTCATCCATTTTGGGGAGGGGGAGAGGGAGTCGAACGAGCCTAATTAAGAAACCTCTTGATTTACGTCCCATGCCCGATGCTGGCTGAACTTTTTCCCCGCAGAAAAAGCCAACAACTTCCCTCCCCTGCCGAAGTTCATCCCCTTGAAGCCATGTTTCTACCAGGACTTCGACGCGGAGATCCCGCCGCAGCACCGGACCATGGCCAAGCGGCTCTACTACCTCTGGATGCGTGAGTCCCCGGGTGGGAAAGGGCTTTGGGGTGGGTTTGGGTTTGCCTTTCCTAAAGCTGCTCCTAAGGCAAGATGGGGGTTGAGGAAGGAGAGTCCTTCTGCCCCCTCTAGGTCTTGGTGTCTCCTCCAAAACTCTTTGGGGATGGGTTGAGGGCTTGTAGCATCTCATGGCCTTTCGGCCCTTCTGGCTTCCAGGTGAAGGTGTGGAGCTGGGTGGTGAGGTCTGAGGGCCATGTGTGGTGACCTCGATGTCCCACCGTGGTGGGAGGCACCCACCTTTCCTCCTGCCCAGGGATTTGCTCCCTTCTCCTGGCTCAGCTGCTGGCCCTGCCCCACCGCAGAGCTTGCCAAGCCTCCCACAGCTTTCTTGGCCAGGGAGGGAAGGGCTTTCTCTGCCACCCCACTCCTCCTGAGCCCTTTGGAAGCGACCCGAGGCTGTGATGCTGCTCGGACTGAGCGCCCCAAAACAGGGGAGCCCAGGGCTTCCCCCTCATCCCCCAAAAAATGGGTCTTGCCTGTTCCTCTTGCATGCCTCTGTGTGCAGGGCTGTGCTAACAGAGCTGTCGCCCTTTCTAACTCTTAAAACTTGCCTGGATCTCTCTTCCTTACCCACCCCCGGGGCTGGGGGGGGGACAGGTTGTACCCTGAGGGGGGGTATGTGCAGCTCAGGGTGAGCTGGCACCATGGCTTTGGTTGTTAGTTCCTTACTGAGGTGTTTTCCCTGAACTTCGGAAGGATTTTTGGTGGCCCAAGGGAGTGGGCACTGAGCTTGGGGGACAGGTGACAAGGAGACCACCTCCCATGGGGAAGGTGACCCCGGGATCGCTTCCCCCATCACCTCAGGAAGGGTTAACATAGCTTTTCTATGAAGGTGGTGGTGTGGAAAATGTGTGCTTCCCCAGGGAGGCTGTTTTGGGGGTGTTAAAATCCCCCTCCCCATCTCAATCTGGCCGTTCTGCCTGGGCTTTATTTCACAAGAGCCCAGTTCTCGCTCCCGTGGCACCGGCTCCCCCGCTGGTTTCTGCCTCCTCAGATCCTCTCTGCATCGTTTTCTCCCCCACAAAAAAAGAAAACACAACGAAAAAAACCCAAAACTAAGTGTCCTTGAGGACTTAAGGGAGCAGCGAGTGGCTGCTCAGCCCTGGCCAGCTGCAGCCCTCCAGCCCCGGGAGGCTTTTCATTCCCCCTGGGAATGAATGAATGAATCATTCTCCGAGGTGGGAGGCAGAGGAAGGAATGCAGATGAGCCTTCCTCCGAGCCACCCGGCTTCACAGTGAGGGCCCTTGTGTGGCGAGACCCTGAGCCACGGTGGGGGGGAGGGAGATAATGGGAGTCGGGGGCTTCAGCTCGGGGGGGGAAAGCTTTACTTGGAGTCCTCCAGTTTCCTTCTGTTGATGGAAACATGCCCTGGCATGATGAGGATGGAGCTCCTCACTCTCCACCCCAAACTCCAGAAATTAAGAGATTACAACTCCAGGCAATGTATGTGGGTATATAAAAATATATATATATATATATATTTTTCCCCTCCTGAGCCTTATCCAGCTGAATTTAAGTGAAAATAAGGGAAATCCGGTTTGGGTAACATGGAAACATGCCCTGGCATGATGAGGATGGGGCTCCTTATCCCACACCCCCCCCCACACCCCCCAAACCCCAGAAATTAAGACATTATAACTCCAGGCAATGTATGTGTGTGCATATATATATAATTTTTTCCCCTCCTGAGCCTTATCCAGCTGAATTTAAGTGAAATTAAGGGAAATCCAGTTTGGGTAACATCGAAACATGCCCTGGCATGATGAGGATGGGGTTCCTCACCCCCCACCCCAAATCCCAGAAATTAAGAGATTACAACTCCAGGCAATGTATGTGGGTATATAAAAATATATATATTTTTTTTCCCCTCCTGAGCCTTATCCAACAGAATTTAAGTGAAATTAAAGGAAATCCGGTTTGGGTAACGCCCTGCTGGGCATCCCCGGGGGGTGCGTGGGTGATAGTGGGGGTGGGATTCATCTCGTCTCCTCACTTTCCCCCCCTTCCTCTGCTCCCTCTCCGCGTGTGCACGCGCGTGTGCATGCGTGTGTGTTTGCAGTGAACAGCATCACCCTGGCGGTGAATCTCGTGGGCTGCCTCGCGTGGCTGATCGGAGGCGGCGGAGCCGTTAATTTCGGACTGGCAATTCTCTGGCTCATTCTCTTTACGCCCTGCTCCTATGTCTGCTGGTTTAGACCTATTTACAAAGCTTTCAAGTAAGTGGTCACAACACCCCAGCCCGCCTTCTCATGGTCTTCTTTTTCATTTTTTTCCCCCTATTTTGCTTTGTTTTCCTTCCTGAAAGATTAGCGCTTAGCTTGGGACAATTGCCTGGATATTTGGGAGGAATTCCTGCTCTTTCTGTCCAGCCCTTTAGTTTTACTTCCTATCTTTCAAAGCCAAGGGTGTTTGGGCTTTCCCAAGGGCCAAACCCTCCAACCCTGTGATATAAAGATGGGGGGGTTTATATATATAAGGGATGTAAGGGATATAAGACGGGGGGTGGAAGTGGTGAGGATGCAGCTGCTACTTTCCCTCCCCTCGCATCCATCCTTGAGGCTTCTCTTATATTTTTCCACGAACCCTCAAGATGCAAAATATCAATTAATTGTGCTGCTCGGGTCTGTCCCCCCAAATCTAGAAGACTGGGGGGGTGTATTTCTTCCCTGGTGTGGGCAGTGTGAGCCGAGAGCTATGTCCGAGGGTGGATGCCCTCTCTTTTGATGCCCCGTGGTGCCCCTTCACCACCTTCAGCCTCTGGTGGGTTGTTTATTTGGGGTTTTTTTGCCCCTCTTGCCTATAGTTTGGCTCCGCTTCTCACCGCCCTCTTGCTAACCCACAGCTGCTTCTTGCCCCAAAAAAGGGTCTGAGATGAGGGAGCACCTCCCTTCCCCTGGGGGGGTAGCAGGGATAGAGGCACAGGGAGTCACCCCGAGCCTTCTCTTGCAGGACAGACAGTTCCTTCAGCTTCATGGCCTTCTTCTTCACCTTCATGGCCCAGCTGGTGATCAGCATTATCCAGGCGGTGGGAATCCCCGGCTGGGGTGTCTGGTAAGGAGGATGCTCTTCTGGTGTTGGGTGCAAGGACAGTCACTACTGAGATGGTGTTTTAACACCACCCTTCAGTGCTTCAGGGAGCTTCTCTCTTTGGGGAAGAGAGAATCTCTCTTCTCCGGAGATATTCCAAACCCACCTGGATGCCATCCTGCTCTAGGCGAAGCCGCTTTGGGAGCGGATTGAATGCTCTCCAAAGGTTCCTTCCGTGATTTTATGAAGATGGTTTGAGGAGCTGGGAGGGATGAACAGAGCCACGGGGAAAAGCCCCAAGGGGAAAAGCCCCTCAAGCTCCTGAACGCTTGGTTTATTCTCCTTGGTTTATTCTCCTTGGTTTATTCTCCTTGGTTTGTTCTCCTTGCAGCGGCTGGATCGCAGCCATTTCCTTCTTCGGGACCAATGTGGGGTCAGCTGTGGTGATGCTGATCCCCACCATCCTGTTCACGGGGATGGCTGTCTTCTCCTTCATCGCTCTCACCATGGTACGGGAGGAGAACAGGGAGGGGGGTGCCAGGTCGTTTTTGGGGAGCCCTCGCCGCTACCCTTTGGAGGCTCAGCACCTCTAGATTATTTTTTTTTTTTTTTTTCCCCTCTTTCTGACCTTCTCCAGGTGCACAAGTTCTACCGGGGGAGCGGGGGGAGCTTCAGCAAAGCCCAGGAGGAGTGGACCACGGGGGCCTGGAAGAACCCTCACGTGCAGCAGGCGGCCCAGAACGCGGCCATGGGGGCGGCCCAGGGGGCCATGATGCAGCACGAGACGCAGTACTCGGCCACCCCCAACTACACCTACTCCAATGAGATGTGAGCAACAGCAGGACTCTGTCCTCTGGGAAGAGGAAGAGGAGAAGGAGGAAGGCTGAGCTGAGTTTCTGCAGCTATTTCAGAGAGTTGGGAGTGTACCATAACGGTTCTTCTTTTTCCCGTTCTTTGTAACAAGAGAATTTTTGATTTTTTCCTTTTTTTTCTTCTTTTTCTTTTTTTTTTCTTCCTGTTACTGTCTTGAGCTCTTCTTTTCTCTTTTATTTTTCCGTGAGTTGACCTGCAGGGCTCTCGTTGTTGTGCGTGGTGGTAGTCGCTGTATGTTCACCTTCTCTTTTTTTATTTTTTTTCTTCTTTTTGCCCTGTGAAATAGTGTAGAGTGGTGCTTTTTTAATTAATCGTGGTGATAGATGTACGTTTAGAACTACATCAGCCAAAAGCTCCTTTCCTCCCCCACCTCCCCCCGTCTGTCCCCAAACTCTCCTCAAAGGGAAAGATAAAAACAGCAACCAGCACCCATCTCCCCTCTTGGAATAAGTGGTGAAACACAGGGTTTTTTTGTGATGTGTGTGAGTTGTGGGGGTTTTTTTTATTATTTTGGTTTTTTTTTTTTTCCTCTTGCAGTTGGTAGCATCCAGCCACCTGCCACCATCTCAGCAAGGGCAAGCAATCCTGGGAATTCTCCCTTTTCTTTGCTTTTTAACTAGCAGGTGGCTGGCTGGTTTAGCAGTTAAAAAAAAAAAAAAAAAGAGAGAGAGAGAAAAGGGAAGAAAGAAAAAAAAAATCCTAAATCTTGCTGGAAGCCAAGAAATTCCTAATTTACACCCTGGCTCAGGATCTACAACTTCTCTCGGTGTGTGGTGGTGTGTAAATTAGTTCCCTGTTTTGAGGTGGCCGCCCAGTATTCGTGTGTGAGTGTGGGTGCTGTGTGTGTGTGTGCACGTGTGTGTTGGGGAGCCCAGGTGGGGCTTTCCCATCCCCTTCCAGGTTCTGCATCCTGAGTCTGGTTGGGGTTTGGTTTTGGGGTTTTTTTTTTGTTATTTTTAAAGGCTTCCATTTTGAAAAGAAAAAAAACGGGCAGGGTGTTTCTCAACAGGAACTTATTCTTGGGGAAGGCTCCGGGCCAAATCTTGCCACCCTGAAGGCAAAAGCACATTCCGAACCGCCCCCCCCCTAGTTCTTGCAGAAATAGCGAGGCCAAAATTTGTCCCCTGTTGGCTTTTTGAGCCACCTGGTTGTGGATTTTCCCAGTGCAGAGATCACCGCTCCTGCCAACACCGAATCCCTGCCCCTTTAGGGAAAAATTGGGCTTTAAATAACAATCTTGCACCTTAGCATGAGGTGCTTGGACCAGGTGGGATGGACCAGCACCTCTTGGCTGATGGCAGCCGGGGACGGCGACCGGTGGAGCCTGGAAAAGATGGGTTCATCGATGGGGAGCTAGAGTTAAGGAAGCTCCTTCTTGGAGATACTTTTCAGATTCTAAATGCACTTTAAACGAGCCAAATTTTTTTCTTCAAGGCCTAGAAAAGCAGCCCAAAACCAGAGCCCCATCTGTCCCTGTAGCTGCAGGTGGGTGTGTGTGTGTCCCCAGCCCCTTGTCCCCCCTGTTGCTCTCTGGTGACACTTCTCTATGACTCCTACCCATCAGAATCACCCCAAAGAGGGACTTGTCTTCTCCAGCAAAGCCCACCAAGAATAAGCTTCCTTTCCCAAGGATCACTTCAGCCCTCCTGCAGTAGGCAGCCATCTTTTGGCAAGACTAAATTACAGCTGGTGACACAATGTGTGTGTGTGTGCACACGCGTGTGCGTGTGTGTGTATATATATATGTATAAAATGTAAGGAGAAAGGTAATCCTTCGCTGAGCCTATTATGTACTTAATCAGGTTTAAATATTGTGCAATTTGTTTAGAGCTAGCCGAGAACTGACTATGCCAAATCACGTGCTCTTGTCATCCGTGTCTGAGAAAACGATGAATTAAGTGACTTTCACCTCTTGCATTTACGATGAGATGCGTGAATAATAACTGTAACGAGCTCTAATGAGCAGGCCTTGCTTTCGGCGTACTAACCCTCCTCTCCAGTGTGTCTCCTGAACGGGGTGAGCACTGAAACCCCCTCTCTTGTGTCTCCCAAGCCTTCCTGCCCCTGGGGGGGGGGGGGCGTGGAACACCATCTCCCTGCTGATTTTTAACCTGTGACTGCTTCTGCCGTGATCCCAGCTGCGGCCTGTGGGGTGTGGGGGGAGAGATGAGGCTTGGGGTTTTCACTGGGGGGCTTTTCGTGGCCGGTGAGGCAAGAGCCCTCCTCTCTGTCCTGCTGTTCCAGGGATGCCCACAGCTGGCTGCTTTGAAGCTGTTATTTGGGAAGCACACACACCCCCGGCTGCCCCAGCTCCCCTGGGCTTCTGTGACAGTAAAGAAGCCTCCTCCAACCCTCTTTCCCTCTGCTGTCTCTCCACACCTGCCCCAAATCCTGCAGGAAAGGTTTTGCTCCACTGGTCTTACCCCTTGCGGGGAGGTGCCTGCCTCTTGTGGGGATGCAGGAGCAGCCCATGGCCCTGCTCCCATCAGACACCCCTTTGCTCTGGCCTCCTCCCCTAGCAGCCAGTTCTCTGACACCTCCAAAATCTTGTCTGAGCTAGGATCCTCCCCTAGAGGGCTTTCTTGGCACAGGAAGGGTATGGAGCTGTTGGAGCCCCTCTGCTGGGAGGACAGGCTGAGAGAGTTAGGGGGGCTCAGCCTGGAGAAGAGAAAGGTCCGGGGAGATCTCAGAGCCCCTTCTAGTCCCTAAAGGGGCTCCAGGAGAGCTGGGGAGGGACTCTGGATCAGAGAGGGGACCTATAGGACAAGGGGGAAGAGTTTGACACCAGAAGGGAGGTGGGGGGGAGAACTTCTTTGGTGTGGTCAGGGAGGGGAGCCATAGGACAAGGTGCAATGGTTTTCTACTGAGAAAGGGAAGATTTAGACTAGATGTAAGGAAGGTTTTTTTATGCTGAGGGTGGTGAGAGCCTGGCCCAGGTTGCCCAGAGAAGCTGTGGCTGCCCCATCCCTGGAGGGGTTCAATGCCAGGCTGGATGGGCCTTGGAGCAACCTGGTCTGGTGGGAGGTGTCCCCGCCCAGGGCAGGGGATGGCACTGGATGGTCTTTGAGGTCCCTTCCAACCCTGTAATCCTGAGGCGCTTTAAACCCCCGGCAGCGATCCAGCGCCTAGCCTCTTGCACCCCGGCGCTGCGGAGCGGCTGCTCCCGCGGGGGGCCGAGGGCCGCCCGCTCCTCTCTGGCTGCCCGGGAGTGCGTGAGGTGCCGGAACAGGCCCGCCCCAGCGCTCCGGGGACTGCCGTTGCCTGAGAGGGGCGGCGGGGGGCAGGCAGGGCCCCGGGGATGGGAAACGCTGATGGCCGCCGCCATCTCCCCGCCTCAGGGCGCCACGGCCACGCGCATGCGCCAGCGGAGCCAATCAGCGTTTCCCAGCCTGCCCTTCGGCTTCCGGGGCGCCCAGGGGTTACGCCCCCGTTGCCTGGCGACGGCGCAGGTCAAGGCCGAGGCCTCCCCTGGGAGTAGGCCGTGGGGTTGGATCTCTCCTCAGCGGGCTCTCTCTTGCTTCTACCGGTATATAAACATTGTTGCTTTACCTTTCAGAAAAGCTTGGGGTGTCTCGGTTCTGTCCTCCGCCTCAGCGGCCTTTTGAAGCTACGTTCGGTTGTTTAAAAGCTAATAAAATCACTAAATTGGCCTGTAAACTGCTTGCTTCCTAATGGCTTCGTTGTTGGTTCCTCAGAGCTGTATTTGGGTAAGAGGAATGTGTGGTCTGGAATGTCGCACTCTTGTTTTTATCACTGATAGCCCTTTTTGAAAATTGCCTCTTAAAAAATTACGGCTTTTCCCCAGGCTTTGAGATCTGGATGCCTTTGTGAGTTGATTGTCGTTTAGTTAATTGTAAGGGAAGCGGATGTTTTCCGTGCTTTGATGGCATTAACTTATTTCTAATAGATATAGATAAACACGTAAAGTGTTGTAGTAGTGTTGAAATTGTCCAGCCAATATATGTGCTGGATTTCCTTGCCTTGAATGACTCTTGCTAGTCAGTGTCTAGAAGCTCAAGGTGATAATGCCTTCCTATTCTAGCTGTTTTTTATAAACACGCTGAGAAACCGTAGGGGTCCGAGTTAAACATATTTAATTCCAAGCAGAGTGTGGAAAACGAAGGCGTTGTTGCTGGTGTGTCTGGGTGTGGATGTTAGGCTGACACGCAACTGAACCACCTGGTGAAGGATCCCAAATTAAACCCACTGCCAAGTCATTCTGGGGAAGGACCAAAGGGGGCAAATTCTTCTCTCTTGGGGACCCAGTCCCCTCACTGCAGAAGCTGAGTTGGTGCTGAAAATAAGGGCAGGGTGAACGTGTCTTTCTTCCTTTTATTCTACTAAGAATGCTTCTGAGTAACTTCCTCCCAATAGCAAGGGTGTCAGTAACATTGAACAAACCTTCCTGAATCCTGGTGTGATGTCTTTTCCTTTCTTTTATTTATTTTTTTTTTTTATTTTTACTCTTTGCTAATCTCTTGTTAAGCAGAGGTGTTTGCATCAATTTTGCAGAGGAGACCTGAGCCACAGCTGCTGGCTCAGCCTGGCACTGGCAGAGGAGCCAGCACTGAATTCCCACTTCCAGGTCCCTGGGAAGGTTTTTTCACTTGGTGCCTGTTGTTTTCTACCTCTTATTCCCTGTTTGGTTGGTTTTTTTCCCTTTCTGCCAGGGATTAATTTCTAGCACAGCTGTAAATCCAAAGTGATGCAATAGGAAGTAAGATGATAAAGCTTGCCTCAGGGCCCCACGTTTTTTAATTGTTAAAATGTCTCCCTGCATTTATTACTCATCAGAGAGTATGAAGGGAGATCAGTACAGCTGTGGGTTGCTTTCCTTCCCGGCAATCAGTGTGAAAGGTAGATTTATTGTAAACTCTGGCTTTGTTCAACATTTTGGAGTGTATCTCTGGTTTTGGGCTTCACCAGAACACTTTTGAGGCCTGCCTGTGCAGGTTTTAGTGTTCTCTTTACCAATATTGGAGAGAAAATTGTAATTAAACTAGGAGGACCAGACTACTGCTACGCTTAAAGGTCTACTGGGGCCCAAAAGCTTTGTGGGTTGGGGTCTGAGTGTTGTTCATCCTCAGCCAGAATTACTCTGGAGTCAGTGTAGTGCAGTCTTAAAATCTTTGTCCTTGGGAATAAATTGATGTTGGAGCCCTGCTTTGCTGTCCTCGCTCGGAGGCACCTCTAGTCAAGTGTCTTTCTTCTCCTGTGCTTTTGTAGAGTTTGAGCAGAGCATGGAGCCCTTCTCAGCTCCAGAACCAGGGTTTCCTGCAGAAAAAAGCTCCTCGACACCGCCGAAAACATTCCATGTCCTGGTGGGTGTGACTGGGAGTGTGGCTGCCCTGAAGCTGCCGCTCCTCATCGCTGAATTGCTGAAAATCCCAGGGGTGAGTAAATCTATTGCTAGAAGTCTCGTAAAGTTGTTGGTCTCCTGGGTTTTTTTTTTTTTTTTTTTCATTTTGAGGAGAGATTTGATGGTTTTTGAAATGAAAAGTTTCTTCTGGCTTTGAGCTCTTTGGTTTAAAAACAGGAGAACAACCCTAACAATGAATTTTTATAAAATGGAATCATTCTTTTTCCTATGCATAGGAGTTAGATTTAAAACTGAATTTTTCAGGGCAGTAACTGTTCCTAGATGTTTCCATAGGCAGACAGTTAGGCTCTGGCATATGAAAGCAGCATTGTTCAGCTCAGCTTCCTTCATTCTCTCAAATGATTGAATAGGTCTTTGTCTTGGTTTCTGTGTGATTTTTCTGGAAAACATCCTTGTTTGAGTCAAATTACCAGACCTGGCTATGGATGCAGGTGGATGCTTTGCAGAACATGAAATCTCCAGTTGGGACCTTGCAGTTCTCCCTAGGTGAGCTGGGGAGTTTTTAAAAATGGGCGCTGCTGTCTGAGCAACAAAGGTAAAACGGGTCTTGTGAAAACAGAAAAAGAAAATAGAAACCACTTGATGTGTCTGTGCATATTTATTTTTACTCCAGTTTGCTGTCTGGAGTAACAGAGGTGTCCACCAGAGGCCACTAGTGACTAGAATCAGGGAGGGAAAACGTGCTGATTTGTGCTCTAGAAGAAAGAGGAAATCGTAGAAAACCTTTAGCAAATGTTTTGGAGCAGGTGAAATAAAAGAGTGGCAGGAGCAAGAGGGTGCATTTGCATACCCAGATATATTTGCCAGATTGCTTAACGAGTATCCTTTGGGGTGATTTGGGAGGCTTTGCCTGAAGGTACGTGAGCACAGAATCAGGGGAGGTGCAGCCCTAGTGTAACTGGCTGATGTTGCTGGCCAAGCTGGGATGGGGACCAGGGTGTCTTCTAATCCCCTGTCTCTCAGTCTGGCTTCCCAGTTGTCTCTTTTCCTTTGCTCCTGGTGCTTGGAACATCCTTCTTTGCAGGTGAAAGGCAGAACATGAATGACCTGCTGTAGGAATCTAGGTCAAACACGTTCCTTCTCTCACAGCATTTGATTCATAATTAAAACCTGCAGATGGCTGGAGTTCTCTGTGAAGTCCCACAGGTCCTGTGACATCCATTGCTGGCTTTGTGTCCACTGGTTTTAGGCTTTTGTTGTCCAGTTCTGGGCTTCCCAGTTCCAGAAGGACAGGGA
>BJBW01011464.1:409-58747 GCA_004320125.1 Scolopax mira
GCTTAGTTAGTTAGAAGAGGCCCAGAAGAAAAAGTAAAACTATTGAATACAAAATTAGTTCTGTTTTACCTCAAACCAGGACACATGGTCAGCGAACAGAGCTTTGAGCTATTCTGTAAACTTCCTCCCATTTGATTTGGGCTCTCCCCCCTGAGAACTAGAGTTATAAAACTGTTGGTTAAACAAGTGTTTCACAAAGCAGAAATGGAGAAAACTAAGTAATATTAAGAGTGATACTAAATTCTCCTGTACCTTCAGGGAACTCTGGAGTGGAAAAATTCCAGGAGTAGGGGTATCTGGCTTGTGGTATATTTAATCTTTTTTTAGGAGAAATGAATAGTTGCACTTAGGAAATGGAAGATTCAAAATACAGTAATACAGACCTTGGGAAATGATCAAATGGAAACTCGTCTGCAACAAATTGCTTTAATGATCAGCATAAATGTGTTTTAATTTGGATTAATTACAGCCTGGGAAGACTTTACTTCTAAATAAACTTCAGGAAAATGTCATCCATAATGAATATACTAAATAAACCTCAGTATAAATAAATGGGTCATGGCTCTCCTTCCCACTCAAGATTTGCTGCATTTAGGAAATGTAAACAAAGCCCTGCATATATACTATACCTTAAGGTATTTACGTAATGACAAAAGATCACTTTTTCATTTTCCAACCATCACCAAGGGATTGCAAAGCAATCAAACTTTAACAGCCAATTAATCTCTCTAGATGATGTTTGTGTAGCACTTAACCAGTTTCAGTAAATTAGATCCCTGTGGGCTGGGCTGTTACATTGATAGAAATGTTACTGCTAGCTGGAGGCATTCATTTACTGGTTTGTAAGAACAAGCAGTATTGAGAAATTGTGAGCATATGGAAACAAACTCTCTTCACCTTTTTAAAAGAAATGCTGTTTGTAAAGAATAGGAGGTTCTGGGAGTCACCCAGCATGGAGCCTCACTAAACTAAATGGGTAGCTTGTCAGTTCTGTTGGGCTGGAGGAACTGCTGTTAACTTCCCTTTAAGAAACAGAAGAAATCCATTGGGAGGCAGCTGTGGCTAAAGAAAGATAATTTATTGCAATAGCATCCACTTAACCTGCTCCTTTAACAGTTTGCTTTACTTAAAGTACTTCTCCTGTGCACCTAAGCAAACAACATTAAAATAACTTAAAAAGTTAAAAAAATTTCCAGGAGAGCAAAATCTTTTCAGTATAGTGTCATCAGAGTGTATCAGAAAAGTGTCATCTTGGAATGAAGTTGTAAGCTTTCCTTTTCAATGTGATGGTTTAAGGCGTCTGCACTAGTGTTCAGGCTCCCTGTGTGTGAGTTGAAGCCCCCAAAGGACAACTGCAGATCTCCAAGTGAGGAGCCATGTGGCTGACATCTATGTACTTATGGCAATGTAGCCACAGTTACTATGCTCTATGTTCCGCAAGCATCTTGACAATACCATGATTCCTATGTTAGGTTGGTGTAAGGGTTCATTTGCTCATCATGACTCTGGAGAAGGGTCCTAGGGACTCAGGAGTGAGTTAAGCTCTGCCTGCTCCTTGCTTTGGTCAATTCCAGCTGGCACCAAGGCAGGAATCCTGTATCAGATGAACTTTTCCTGCTTATGGTTGTACCCATGTTGCATTCAGGATGCAAACAGGGAGAAGGGAGTTACTGAAATGCTTTCAGTCATCAGCTTCCGATCCATGGAAACGTCAGAAGGTCTTGAGGGAGAAATTAATTCCTGCCAGAATGAAGGCACTTGGTAAAAGTCACAGTTCAGACTGCTGCTTTTGAAGCAGGTGTGTAGTCTGTGACATGGGGCTGGGATTGCATACTGATATTGGCACAGTGGTTGTGGAAGTTCTGTGTGTGAGGTTGGCTTTTCCCAGTGATGGTCAGGGAGCCTGTGAAAATTCAGAACTTGCTGTTTTTACCCAGCAGTACCATGGTCTAACTTGTTGTTAGGTCAGTTGGAGAGGCAATTGCTTTATATATATTTTTAATGACTGGTGAACATGCTCAGTGTGACTTGATGCTGGCCTTTTGAAAGAACAGGCTGCCCAAACCGTGCTTGAGCCTGTGGTGCCACTTTGGTTCCCAGAATTTATTTGCTACAAGGTGCATGTGTGTATTTGAAGACTCCAAAAGCCGTTCACTCTTCTGTGGGTGTCTGCTGAGGGAAAAGCAGAGCCACAAGTGCCTGCTGAGGAAGACAGGTGGTAGCAAATAGTAGTTCACCTTTGAGCACAACTTTCTGCTTTATTCCTTCTGATAATGTGAGTTATCATGTGGTGGCTCTGATGTGACCTGACCATATGTTGTTTAGCAGGGGAAGGTTTAATTATGTTGTTAGACATGCAGCATATACACTTGGAAGGCCAAAGATAGATGATAAAGTCTGTTGTTGTATCCCATTGTCATTGCTGAATATGCTGATTAAGGCCTAGAAATCAGAGTAATTGAGGTTGGAAGGGAACTCCAGAGGTCATATGGCCCAACCCCCCCTTACTTAAGCAGGACCACCTAGATCCAGTTGCCCATGACCATGCCAGGACCTAGAGCCAGTTGTCCAACCTTTTGAGTACCTCCAAGGGTAGTGACTCTACAATAACTGCCTGGGAAAACTGTGCTGGTGCTAGGTCACACTCCCCCTGGAAAAAGTGTTTCTTGAAGTTCAGACAAAACTTCCTATGTTTCAATTTGTGCTTAATACCTCTTCTCCTGTCACTGAGCACCACTGAAAAGAGTCTGGCTCAGACCTCTTTGCAGGGCAGAATAGAGGAGATGTTTTTGCCTCCCTAAACCTGCTGGAGATACTTTATCTAAAGCAGCCCAGGATACCATTAGCTGCCTTTGCTGCAAGGACCCATTGCTGGCTCATGCAAATGCTGCTGTTTGCTTAAGTACAGTTGTTCTTGGTGGCCTGTTTGGTAGGACTTCGTACTGGCTGCAGCGCTGAGAACCACTCTTCAAATTTAAGCAGTAAGTGCTGTATCTGTGGCAGTTGTCCCTTGTGCTTTCTTAGTCATGATTGACTCTTACTTCTACCAACCTCTCTTAGGTGTTTTTATTTCAATGCTTGTCAAACATTGCTCTGGAATTCTGCAGTGAATATGGGGTATTGTTAAATTTAGCTACGGTTCTAGATTGCTCCTTGGGCAATTGGAAGCATGAGGGGGAAATACCATGCATTGACTTATGTAGACAATACAGCAGCTTTCATAGAAAGGAAGACAATAGCTATTAAGCAGAAAGTAGCATTACGTAGCTGCAGAAAGAGCAAAAGTATAGGCTCTTATGGCTCTGTCCCACAGTATTTTAGCAGGGCTTATGCTGCAAGTGTATATGTTTAAAAATACTGCTTGAAAGACGAATAGGAGTTTTACCCCACACTGTAGTGCTTGCAAGAGCAGACAGGAAGATTTTTGAGTGTGACTATTGTGGTCAAAACATAGTTTAGAACATAGGGAAGCCTGTAGTATAAGTGTGCTATTCATTAGAATTTTCTAACAAAGATGTGGTCTGAATGGTTGATAATGAAATGCTTTCTCAGTGCAATGATTTTACTTACTGTTTAGATGCACAATAGACAAGTTTGGATAGAGGCTTTTTTTTTTTTTTGAGAACAGATGAACAACTTCATGTATTGAATAAAATCACAACTTCCTAAAACGACATGCTGGGAAAATAAATGCATCTAAGTGATACTTGGCTCTAGGGGTGAAATAAAAGAACAAAACTACAGGACTCTCTCCAGCCAAGTGAAGTTCTGACAAGGTCATATAACAAAAGCATAATAATATCACTCTGGGTTTCTAGTTAACATTTCAGTATGCGCTCTGACCAGTGAAAGCATTGCTAATTTTGTTTTGCACAGCTGTCCTCCATGTCATGAGTTTGTATTTCTGTATTGTGGGATTTTGCTCTCTTCCAGATATGCCTGTTTTCTGTCTCTTCTGTAGTACTAAGTAGCTTTGAGACTGTTAAAATAATCCTCTCATAGTTTCTGATGAAAGTGACAACAGAATATTTTTCTGCAATTTAATATCTGGATATAACTCTGAAAAGTTATACCATGTATCTGCTAAATATCTTCACTCTGCAATGCAGGCAGGCAAATGCATCTAATTTGTACACTGTAGTTTATAATCAAGCAGTGTCAAAGCAGGAGTGAATGGTGTAAAGATTCAAGAGGTGATGCTTCCTCCTGTTCAAACACCAGATCTTCGCAGAGCATTTTAATGGGGTGGGAAGCTGCAGAAGGAAAACCATATGGCATTTCAGTGCCTCTTCCTGAGATCTGCAACCTGGGAGACTGACAGAAGGGCATAAGTTGACGCACTGCTCCTGTCCCCTATGTGTGTGTTGTGCCCCCCAAATCCCTAAAAAGCCAAAATAGAACCCCAAATTAAATTTATCAGCAGGGGAACTGCTTTTTCCCATATGTGGTCAAATATACAAAATCTAGGTATATGGTGCAGGATGCCTCAGGGAGCAACCAAAGTTATGGTGGAGTTTGGGCCACAAGATCAGTCCTTGAGCAGCTTAGTACCTGAATTATCAAATGAATTTTGTACTAGTATTTGAAGCATTTACTTTCCATTTTCTTCAGTCTAGTAGGTTGCATTTCTCTTAGTTTCAGAGCTGATTTTTCCTGTGAATTCTATCTGTCAGGTAGTAATTACCATGCTTACACACTCATCTTTTTCCTCTTTAATAGGAGGGCATTCAGTTCAATAATAGTTCAGTTCTGGTGGTATGTGTATTTCTTTCCTGGTCATCTTACACTGGTGGACACTGGCTTTGGTCTCTATGGTATTTTTTCCTGTTACATAGGCCTGAAGAACATCTGTGTTCACCATACCCAAAGAAATACAGAAACGTGCTGGATTAAAACGTGAGATTTGGCATTGCACTAGAGATGTGAAGAGGAGAACACAGCTGCTTATATCAGGAGCCTGTGGGGTTGGGAGACCAAGTTTCCAATTTGCTGGAAATTCCTGGAGAGTTTCTGGTAAAAAGTCTTGGTTTAAGATGTCAAAGATTGAGGGGGGTTATTTAATGAGATTACGTGTAGGAAAAGACTTCTAGAATGGGACAGGCCATGTTATACAGAAACATTGATTGTGTTCCTTCTGGCCTGGTCTTGATGAGAACTAGTTGAAAGCATATTCATCTTGACTTGAATCTGCAGCTTAAGGCTGTGGAGAGAGTTAAATTTGTTCAAAGAGAACTTTATAGAAGGTATACGTTTTTCTCATCCTCTGACTTCTCTCAAGACTACATTACTTTTTACAGAGGGGGGAGTGGGAAAATACCTAATGCTCCTTTGTTTTCTGGAATAAAAGTTCTGCACTAGGAAGAAACACTCAATCTCGAATGCGTGTATGTGTGAACAAGCAGCAGCACTCTATGCCCCTGGGACTGGCTCCCATCCAGAGGCTTCCTTACACTGCAAGGGGAGCAGGTGGCGTCTTTGCACAATCTCCAATTTCAGATTGCATGTTATCTTTAGGGCAACTTTAGAATCTAGCCAGTGCTCCGTGGGAGCCTCTTGGCACACACCATCTGGTAGAAACACTGAAACACCCTGGCTTGGTCCTGTCCTCTGGCTAAGGTAGTGGTGGTTGTGAAAATACTGTACAATTTTTATTTTTTTTTTCCCTGCAGTGGGGAACTTCACATGGCCTTTTGGCTGGGAACTGTGAATTGAGGATCTGCTAATGGCAACCTGACTCTAAACTGAGTCTTCTGAGTTGTGCTTTGAAGAAATGTTCTAACACTGAGGAGAATCTTTAACTCTAGGACTATATGTGATATTATATACCTATCTAAATTACCTTTTTACCCAGTCTGGAAGAGTATTGCAATTCTGGTCTCTTCCAGCGTTGATGTTTTGTATCTATAATCACCCTTTTCTTATAGATTTTCCCTGTCCTCAGTGTTCTCTCAGGATTAGAAGCAGAACAGAACACAGTTTAAAAAAGTAAAACAAAACTTGGATACCAGCGTAGGTTTGCAGTCACAAAGACATGAAGTTGTTTTATGTTTCATTCTCTGCTCTTTAGAGGATTTCTCCTCTGTCTGATTAATTTTTTCCTTTGTTGATGAATGCCAAGCTGACACTTTCACAGGACCATCCACAGATTTGAGTGGCAATAGCTGATCTAATCACTGTGTATCACGGTTGGATTGATTTCCCCATCATGCCTGTGGAGCATGACTTTGAAGTTACTGATGTTGAATTCCATCAGATAAGGGCTCCTGGTCTCAGCAAGAACCTTTGAGGACTGGCCAAGGAAACTTAGAAGTCACCAGTTATGGAATAGTTATTTTGTATTTTGAGTTGTTGGCTTTCACTGTATTGCTTTCATCTCTTCACACCTCTGAGTTATTAAAGGTTTTCCCAAAAAGAAAGAGTAGGGGGCAGACTAGATTAAATGGAATGCTAACTGTTCACTCCTTGGAGCTTGTAGGTACTACCGTATTGGTGAAAAAGGAAAAATTTATCTCCTAAATCCAGGCAGGATCTGATGATATATCAGTTTAGGCAGTGTTCCCCATAGTGTGGTTACCAGGATTAGAAAGAGCAAATGGCCATCCAGCTTGCAAAGAAGATGAACCAAATAAAAGTCTTTTGACACTAACCCTCTCAGAAATTCCTGGAGTGCTCTGCACAAGCAAGGAAGTTTTAAATCATTAAATAAGTCTAATGATCTCATTAGGCCTCACTGAAAATGTAAGAAAAAAACAGCAAGAAGATAAATATTGCTGTTACTGCTAATACATTTCAAAAAGCTCTTAATTTTGTTGTGCTTTCTCATCGTGCACGATACCTAGCTGTCCCAGTGCTACAGGCTAGTATTTTCATTAGTATTCCTATTTATCTTCAGTAAAAATTAGTTACATCTGAAAAAACATGTGCACAAGACACATATAAACTGTGTCTTGGTGTTGGCAATTCTGTTGTTCATGCTTGTTAACTTTACTGTAGCCTTAGGGCTCTCAGGCTGACTTTCTTAGACATAAAGTGTAACTCGGAGTACTGTTTATGTGTTATGCATTTAAACTTATCTTTACAAATATTTCTACTAGTTTTACTGTGTTCTTTAGCTTACAGCAGTTCTATGTGTTCAAACTATACAACAAACACTCCTTTGTTGCGAGTTTCTTCCTTTGTTTTTTTTTTCCACTCTTGTTCTTTTCCTTAAATATTAATAAAGCAATGGGAAGTAACTCATAAAGAACATATTTTATACGTGGAGACTAAGTTTGATGCCCATGTAAAGCGTTTGAGCAGTTATGCCTAGGATGGGGGCGAGAGGACCAAGTACAAGAAATATGACAAAATAACTTAGGGTAGAAGGTCCAGGAAGAGAAATTAAGGTGTGCAAACAGCTTCATCCCAGCAACACTGGTCTTCCATTGGCAAAGGTCCAGACTCAACCTTTGCTAAATATAGTTAGATAATTTTGCATTGATTTTAAAATAAAAGTGCACCAGTAACAGCGGTTTCACTAGTGTTCATTGGGGCTAGATGTAAGGTGGGAAAGTTCCAGCACACTTCAGATGTTTTCCATGCTGATTCATGGGAACTGTAGATCAGAACTCAGGACCTCAGCAGTAGAAGCAGATTCCTCTGGTCATGATAGCTCAAGTATTTTAGATACCTCCAACGTGTTACTGCCTGAAGACACTGCTGTTTGCTCAGCCGTGTGCTCTGCATTACCCAAGGCAACGTTGGGATTTTCAGAGTCAGGAAAGAGGGTAAGCAAGAAGCAGAGATGGGCAGGAGCTGAAAGACTTTGTGGTAGCCTGGGAGTATAGGGCTGTGTGGTGTTGGGACTGGAGGAAAGGGATACGGTGTGGAGGCCTTGATTGGGGATGGCAAGAGGTGCCATCAGCTAAAGGAAGAGGCTGGCTCTCAAGCTTGAAGATGAAGTTTAGGCAGACCCAGAGTTAAATAGCAGAGTAACAGAAGAGGCTTCTGCCTCTCAGCACTATTTGAGGCCTTTAATCTAAGACCAATCCTGTTTCCATATCTGTCATCCTTATCTCTAAACAACAAAAGAAATAAAATTTGATGCAACTGATCTAGTTTATTTGCAACTGTTTGTATACTCATCAGAAAGTCTCAGGGAGTTTTTTACTGTATATCACTAGAAATTGGACTTAAATCTGCTGGATTCTCTGTTATACTGCACCCTCTAGAAGGAGATGTCAATATGTCTTAGTGAATAGATTTCACATTACCGTGGGGATATGCAATTTTGCTAGCAGTACACCTGCTAGTATATTCAGAAATGGCTAATGATTTGGAAACCTTTGTTGCTTGAGTCTTCAATTTTGACTTTGTGATTTGAAGAATTAAGGAATAAAATTTAAAAGTCGTTGCTTTAAAAGAAATAGTGCTTGGTAAGCCGCTTTTTGGGGGGACACAATGGTTGGGGCTCACGTGTCATCAGTTGCTTTTTGAAAGCCCTGATTCCTTATTTTTAAGCTGACAGAATACTGAATAAATGAAACATCTAGTAAAAAGAAAAATGTCTGTCAGAAATATTCCTTCCCCCTGTAGGAGGATGTTTTAAGTGTGAAACTTCTTCTTTAAGCATGCTGCATGAAAGCTACTTAAAAAAGAAAAAGATGAGGTAATATTGCTGTCTATTTTGAACACATTTCAGCCTTTCAGTTCTTGGTATGCTGCTGTCTGTGGGTGAGATCCTGCACTATCTCAAAGAATGATGGTGGAAGTCTGAATATATGTCCATTTATATGCATCTACAGATTTAGTCACAGGCAACATAGACAATTATGTAAAATATATCCTGGGGAAAGGTATTATGGTGTAACTCTTCTTATGATGAAATTCCTTAAATAAAAAATTAAAATGTTTAGTTGAATCTTAGTGATATTGAGCTCTGCACCTCTCTCCGTGAACTCCAAAATCCTTTAATCTTTTGCATTTGCTGCAATTGCACCTACTTCAAAGCATTGCTGCAGGCATTGGAAAGGATCCTGGCACTCGGTGGGAATAGGGCGGGGATGTGAAATTCTGTCATCGCTTGGAAACTGCAGCCATTTCTGAAGTGCCAGTGTGATCTATCTTTACAAAGGGGCAGCAGCATTATGCAACTAATTTGGGAATGTAGGAAAATGCGTCTGTATTAGCAATAATTTTTTGAAATTTTTGAAAATGTGTTTTTAAAAAATAAAACCACCCCACAAGTCTTTATACTGAGAAGCACTTAGCAAATCATCTAAGGGGAGAGCTGAATATAGCATGGTAATGATAGCTGGGCATTTATATGGATAAATACCGTTCTGTCTTGTGGTTCTGAAACCAGCTGTTAGAAGACAAACCCTGGACACAATCCAGCCATTGATATTGTGAGGACTGGTGGTACCGGAATGCAGCAGAGAGTCTTACGAAGGAGCTGGAGAAGAGGGAGTAAAAGTGTTAATTTGAAAAGGCAGGGCTGCGTTAGTTTTTATACAGAAGGTAGTCAGAATTTTAGCTCTTACCACTTTTCTGTCAACTAATCTTTTAAGAAATAAAAACTACTTTAGGATGTATTAATTTTTAGGCGAGCAAGCTCGGTGAGATGGAAGGGGAGGGCAGTGATGCCTTAGAAGAAGCCAGTCCTGTGCTATGAATATCAGTAGAAAGAGTACATCAGACTTCCTCCTGGCTGCTGTGAGGGTGATCAAATTTATAATGAAAATATTTATTCTCTTTCAAGACTGGTATATTTATATGAATGTATAAACAACCATTCACAGGTACCTTGGTTTCATATTGGCTCATATTTGGAAAAAAAGTTCAGTCATCATTAATCATTAATGGCATCTGCTTACACCGAGTTGTACTTTAGCATATAGAACTGCTGCTTTGACTTGCAAAACTGCAAGATACTGTTTTTCATTGAAGGAATTTTATTGTGGAAGAAGCTGTAAGGTTTTTATGGCACTTAGATTGTTTTATTTTAAAGGTGTATTAAGCGCATTCTACAACGAAGTTTGAGAAGAATTTGGCACTATAATGCATTTCAAGATGCTACAATTGTAAAGAGTTACCATTTTTGCAGTATAAAAAGTGACTAAACTGCTCCTAAAAGTGAAATCCAAGCACACTGTAGTTTTTAGTGTGCTGTACAATTAAGTTATGAATTCACATAGGGCTAGGAACAAAAGGTAACTTCCAAGGTGCTTCCATTGTTGGATAAATCTTTCTTTTTTTTGTAGGTTTTTCTTTTTGTGCTGTTGGTTTCATTTTTTTATAGTCAACAAAATTTGAAATGACGCACACCACCAATCCCTCTCAGTAAAACCTGAATCAATTGGAAGGATGTCTTTTGTGGATAAGATATATTTAAAAATAATACTTAGACTTCTAAGCTTTGCTGTGTTACAACAACAGCTTTTTTTAGCTTTTAATAGGAGTGCTACATGTCCATGCTCCCAATTAACATGTAGCCTAATGCCAAGGGAAGAAGATCAATTTCCAAGTTAGACTTAGGAGAAATTCAGGTCATAGTGCCCAGAAATTGTTTTTGTAAATTAGAATAAGGTATTCTCTGATAAAAATAACCTATAAATATAAAAATAACTTTCCCTAGAAATTTGCTTCCAATCTTTAATTGCTGTTGGAAAGGAAGGAACCATACTGTACTTTGATCTGTGCTTAATAAACTTGATCTTGGTTTACACTTCCTTCTGTTATGAGAGATCAAAGGAAGCTTGAAGCTGAGACCTTCTTGGATTTTGCATGTTTAACGTGATGTTATTTTGTTTTTGGTGTTTGGAGACAGTGCTGTTTCCTCAAGGCAATAAGCTCAGAATAGGTAGCTATTATTGAGGCTTTGTGATAACCACTCTGTGTTAATGTTATGGATGCCCAAACAAAATATAATCTGTTCAGTCCATATGAACACTCTTAACCCTGTTAGTTGGCAAAGATGAAACTAAACAAAAAAAGAAAACAGCAAAAAACCCAATCTTTATACTGCTTGGTGCTTTGTAAAAGTACATAATCTTTCTCTATGGAGACTGTAAAATCCACAGGCAAACTAATAGTAATCTTGGTCAAAAATTAGTACATGCTGTACCTAAAAAAAATCATGACACAACATGGCCAATGCTGACATGAGTTAATTTATGTATATTACTAGACATGACATCATTCACAAGGAACATGTGTTCCTTCTAATTAATCTTGAATAGGACACAACTTCTTACCTGCCCAGGCAAGAAGAGATTAGGAATTGTTGTACATCTGTACCGTAAGAGACAGGCTGTCATATTCATTCCAACTTTCCAGCTTTCTGCAGAGATGCATTTTACAAGTATTGTAATTGCAATATTAGTGTTGTGTTTTTAATTGCATGATTAAAATATCTTTTTAATCAGTGTACTTTATTCCACAGACATTGTGCTATGTAAACATATGCAACATAACCATGGTTTGTGCGTGCATTGTGGAATGAATACATGGAGGATTCTATAGGTGACAATAAGTATGCGGGGGAAACTGTATATAAAAAAAATAAATGGACTATCCTCTAGTTTTTAACTTTACTGGTATATGTACATGATTTGCAATTATTTTAGACTTACCTATCCATAAAATTATATTTTTCTTACGGTGTTTTCTGGATGTTTCACTTTGTCCAGCATGATAAAAGGTAAAAATAAGTTGGTCCAGGATGGCCAGTATATTACATAACTAGAAGAACAAATTACAAATATGGTTTTACCACCAGTTCATCTTTTGGTTTTCCTTTTCTTTTTTAATTTCCTGGTTTGCCATAGTTTGATAAGAATGTCTTGTTTTCTTTCCTCAAAACTGCAAAACCTAATTTTATTGGACTGTAAGCAAAATATTGGAATAATGTAAAAAATACCAGTATTCTAGGCTTTGCTCATATACACTGTATCAACAAAAGATAATCTAAGGTGGACTGATTCTGCAAGCTCAGCAATCCTGAACTAGACTAATGTTTGGTTGTGAGACCACCTGGGAATCCTGGGTACTGTAGGCAAAAACCAAGAGGTCAAGATCAAACTCCTGGCAAATATTAGACCACAGATGCTGAATGAGCAGAAAGACTTTGTTTGGCAATATCACTGCTGCTGAGCTGACAGATGGGAATAAAAACCCACAAACAGCCCTTCCCCTTTCCCCCAGTGAAAGCTTTCTGTTGCTCTGTGAATGGCTAATCACACCCAGCAAGCAGCACCCTGTAGCTGCCTCTCTTTGGGATAATGATACTATGCATTTTCTGACAGTGAAAGTGAAGAAGTCTTGAGGAAAGCCACAAAGATTGCCTCTTGTATTTCTTTCATGAGACAAAGTAGGACAGACACTACCAGAAGACAGATAAGAAGAAGAAAGTGTGGACCTGTGGCTGAAAAACAAGACTGGATCTTGGTTTTCCCAGCCTGAGTGGTTTTGAAGTAGAATTGTTGTCAGAAAGAGCTGATAATATAAAAATCTGCTAGATTTTAACTGAAAACTCTAGTAGGAATAGAAAGATAAATAAGTTACCACTGGGAGCCAAATTTTCTGTCTCTAAGACTGTCTTGACATGAACAAATACTACATTATGAATGAATAAAGTCTAGCATTGCTAGTTACTGTTATAGTTAGTTTATCCTGTCTTCCATATTTTATGAGTTTGTCTGATAAAGTGTATTTTCGACTTTAAAATAAATACACAGTAAATAGTGATATGTATAGTTCACTTTTAATGACATTGTTTGTAGAGTTATCAGGAGATTAGTGGTGAGAAAAACAACTATTTTTTAGCTCTTTTCCTATAGTTGAGTGGTGTCTCTTCTCTCTTGATGCTTTATGACCTCTGAAGATTATTTATTTTTTTTTCCCCCAGAGGGCCTGGAAGGCAAATATTAAATTTCACTAAGGTCTAACCAGATTTTCATAAAGTTGAGTCAGAAGATGAGGTTGTTTCCCTGTCTCCACTTTTGACATATTTGCACGTTTTTTTTTTTTCTTAAATTACATCTGTCTTCCCTGCTCTGGTGATCACACACTAATAGTCACAATATGCAGTCTCCTTCTCAAGAAAGAGAATGCCACAGAGAGCAGGCTGCTAAGGAGCTCAGTGCAATAGCAGAGTTCTTGCTTCTGTTCTGCTGAAATTTTTGTAACAGCTTCTGTGTCTGAATTAGGAAAGCGGGACATATGAGTTCTTAGCTGCTACTACCGATTTTCCTAGTATAACTATGGTGATGCTCTGCAAACATCTGTAAAGAAAAGCAGTGTCATAGGAGAAAGGGCAAGCTGACAGAAGATCTATGTGATGTTCATAGACTGACCATGGGCAGGTTTGCTGCTGTGAGACAGTGTCTGTCACGTCAGTTTCCGCTGGTTAGTATAAGGTCTGTGCTTCTGGAGAGCTCAAAGCATGAGTCCAAAGTGCAAGTCTTTCACAGCACCAGTCAGATAATCTTTGGTTCTGTGCTAGGCAGACTGTGTTATGTGACTGTGTAGACCGCTCATTTGTTGATTTTCCCCATTAGAACTACTTAAACTTTTTAAGTTTTCTTCACTCCTGTCCTTTGCAACTGAGCTAACAGATAAGAAGTGTGCGGTGCTGGCTTCACTCAGGTCCATGGCACAACTCCTACTTCTTTTGGGTGAGCTAATTTTGGTGTTCTCTCCTCCTCATCCTCTGCTTTTCAACTTGCTTTTCTTGGTGTGGTGTTTCTTTTTTTTTTTTATTTTCTCCTACTAAAGGATTTCTCTAATGCAGGCAAAAAAGAAAAGAGGTAGTGGTATGTATTTTCTCAGGGTACTTACTGGGTGCAACAGTGATGAATATAATGGTTGTGGGAACAAAATATGTGTTAAATAACTTATTGGATTATAGTTAATTACTCTGACAGCCAGTTGTCTGCATGGTATTTTGTGTGGATGGATGAAATGGATATGCAACAGAAAAAAAGGGCACAGGGAAGGGGCAGAACTTAAAGAAAACATCTTTGGTGGTTTTGGTGTTTGGTTTTTTTTTTTCCCCAAAGATTCTTCTTGCCCTGCTGCTTCATAGAAAAGCAAGTCAATTGAGTAACACTGTCAATAAGTCTACAAACATACTGATAAAGACATAATCATAAAGAGGAAGAATTAAAAGATGTATCTTGTGATGCTGGGGCCAAAAGTCCACCTCTCAGCTATTTGCTAGTGTTCAGTACTAAATTATTTGTCCCCTTGAGATATGAGGGCTTTGTTTAGAGATTGCACTCATTAAAAAGCAAGAAATATTAGTTTTCCAGGGATGAATCCTCACATCCGTATGCTCAGATGACAAGTGTGTCACCCAGAGGGTCACAGAGGTGATACCTGTCCTGTCCAGGAGAGCTCAGTGCAATGTACCAGACCAGGCAGGCAGAACTGTGGGGTAAGGCAGAAGAGCCACTCTAATATGGTATTCTGTGTGCTGTTAACATCGACTCTGCTCTTTCAGCTCAGTGCATCTGTGGGAGCAGCTTGTGCCATTAACTGACCTGCATCTTAATGTTTGTTTCCATCTCCATTCTTCAAATGCTGTAGAACTAAAATTATGAACAAATCAGGCTGATGAACTTGGCAGATCCTGACTTTATTCATTAAGGCGGATCTAATGTTCCCTGACAAATTGTTCTAGAGAAACTGTCTTGTAAAATACAGTATCTGCCAGTTTCTCAACACCAAACTATATTCCTATTAGGACATAGTGTTAATGATTCAATAGAAAGTACAATGCCTGGTGCAGAGTGAATTTGAAATAATTTGCATATTTGATTGTTAACTGAAATAACTATCCTGTGAGTGCATTGGCTGCCATCTGTCCATTTACTGACAGCCTTGTCAGAGTTGGGGGGGAAATAATCTTGAGAGCTGGCAGTGGTCCAGCCTGCTGCAGGTCTGCTTTCTAGTGTTTTTGTAACAGATGTTGTGCCACATGCCCAGAGCTGCTGCCTGTAAGCTGCTGTATGCTCAGATTTTTAATTTTGGGGGTGCCTGAGTGTCTTTGGCACAAGATTTGCATTTATCTTAGCAGACCATTATGGGGGTACCTTAGTTATAATGATAATCTGATGAAAGAGATGGAGCCAAAACCTCTAGGCCTCTATCACAGGTTTTCTGATAACTTCAGTGGACACTGGATTTGCCAAGGATTAATATTTTTCATCTTTTCCATTTAATTCTGTGTAATTTAAAGTACAGCATTTATGAAACACTTAGTATGGAATTAGGGAACGCTCAAGTTTGCACTTTGCTTTTGAGGAATCCAGTGGTCCCTGCTTATCCAGGATTCTTGGAAAGAGTTCACATACTTAGAAACCCGGCCTCTTATGCACAAACCAGAAATTGCACTGAGTTTGTCGTCCTCTGTTATCTTCCATACATAACATAATTCCACCATAAGACAGTTGATCCTAAATTAATGTAAATCAACCAGGGTGAGGTGAAGATTTAGAAACTGCTGTGTTTTTCAATTCTGTGATTAAAATTTCTTGCTCCTTCTGTGAAGCTTGGTGGTTGTTAGCAGAGTAGCAGGAGGGAATTATCATCTTCCTGCAGCAACCCCTGCTGCTGCTGATAGGAAAGATTTCTTCTTCTCTTCTCCTTCCTTGATTTTCATTAACCAAAATCAAAAGTGAAAAAAAATAGGTCAATTAAGCAATGCAACATCATGTAGCTATGTACACTTTCTACATACTATCCATTTAAACAGGTTTTCTACAAAAAACTGATAACATGTTTATCTACAGGATCTTTCTTCCATCCTAGTTTATATTTCCACTTGATCGCTTTGTAGTGGGCTGCCTGTATGATTTCTTGGATGATGAAAAATGGGTTGACTGTGTCTGTTCAGCTGTAAAAGCAACTGCCCATTGATTTGTTGTTGACCGTGTGTGTAAATAAAATATAGCACAAGAGGTGACCTATTTTATGTGTTAGGCATGGGAAACTTTACAATCTCAGTAATTCATTTATCACCTTCCAATGGAAAACTTATAGGTTGATTCCTCAGCATGTGGCTTAACTTGCCTTTGTATGTTGTCCAAGCTTCTTTGAGCTTAAAATATTTGGTTCAGAGTTTCTGCTTTTTAAAACATTAATTGAAGGTGTACAAAATAAAAATTTGATTAAAAGGCTGAACCTTCTTGATTAGTCTCTGTTCAGTCTGTTGAATGCCATTTGTCTGTCAGGTAAATGCATCCCATGTGCAAGGAATGCTGCTGGAGTGTTGCAGAAGTAATATATTTAGAATATCTTAAATTTTGGGAAAGGCCTTCATAATATCTCTAACTAGAATACTGTGATTAGGTAGTTAATCATAATCTATGATATCAAGCTGAGAAATGCTAGTAGTTCATGCTGTGTATGCAGACATCTGTTACTCAGCAACAAATGTCACTCTGTTTCCAAGTGAGTTATTAGCAAATATTAAAAAGACAGGTATACAGGAAAAGTTTAATGCCTATGAAATGACTTGGAAGGCTGCAAATGCCTTAGCATATGGAATATATTCCGAGTAATAGAGATGAGTATTACGGAGTATTTATGGTGTGATTTTTAAAAAAAAAAAAAAAAAAAGAGAGAGAGACAGAAAAAAGACTGATGCCATGTAAAAACAAAACAAAGAATTCAATTTGCTGTTCCATCAATGCATGCTTTACAAGTGTAGATGTTATGGTTTATGAAGGCATTTAGCTGAACAGGGCAACAAATGTTTTGTCCCATAAAGTAACACATGAGGCAATGTATTTGTCCACTGTTGAAAATGTGTAGTTGCTTTCGTAAAGATTGGAGGTAATCTTACTAAAGCAGAACAAGAAACTGTTGCAATATCAAGATACCAGTAGAGAGCGGACAGAAAATCTTCACTTAAGTCAGGTGAAGATACAACATTTATCTATCTTGTCTGATAAAATATTATACCTGTAAGTACTAGTATAAGAATAGAGTTAAAACAAGCTGTAGCTATCACAGGCATTTTATTTTCCGTACTGTACATAGTTTAAATTATATAAAAGCAAGCATCTGCACTATTTCTCTAAAATATATTCAGCAAATACGATGACAGTTGCATCAGGACAGTTTCTCTGGGTCTTACCTGTTTAATCCAGAAACAGATGTTGACAGTTCTGGTGCAAAACTGCTCGTGCCAGTGCTCCAGGATGCAGTGTAACTCTCCATGTGCTGGGTATGCTTTGGTATAGATACTGAGCCAGATCTGATTAATCGTGGTACAAATAGTTTGCAAGACAGGCAATAAAAACAAAGAACTTGAAAGTTCATATAAATAAGGCTATGTAGAAGGTTTAGTCTTTTTTCTCCTGTCTATCCTTCTAATCCTAAAGTCAGGCACTCTCCTCTCCCTCGCCTTTTTCTCCATTGCTTAGCAACACTCATGGGTGAACTTACTTAAAGAACAGCTTTGTTCCCAGATGTGATTTCAGTAATATTTGCAGGCTCAATAGTACTGAGATGGGAAAATCAACCCCCTTCCTCTCCACCACCATTAACCTACTTCATTAAATATTCTTTCTTCCTCTCTCCCTCTGCACCCCAGGCGTGTTTCAGTTTTTGTCTCCGCTGTTTTGATCTAACCAAGAGTGATGTGGAAGGAGGGGGGAGGTTCAAATAAAGCTTTAATTATGGACGACACTCATACAATATGTGCAACAAAGCTGTGTGTTGAGCATGGAATTGGAGTATAAATGTGGAATGGGTCAAGAAGAAAACTGCTATTTGTCTCCACTCAATTTGATTTTTGAAGTTGGGATTGAATTAATGGTATTTTTCATGCCAGCAGCAACACGCTGAATTGGTATGACCAACTGCGTATTATAATGTAGCCTTGAAAAAATCATTTTAAGTAGGGAGAAGCTACAGTAGCTAATTGCTTCCTACATAGTTTCTCTAATTTCGGCAACACAGTGACATATCAGCACTTCCTAGAAGTGTTCAGTTTGCCAGGCTAATCTGTATCTATATTCACTCCTATTTCTGGAGGATGATCTGATTTATTCATTCTGTTTCCTCTTCCTTCCCCTGCGTTTTTATGCAGTTCACTAAACTCTCAGTTCTGGGTGGGTTTTGTGAGTGGTTTCTTCTGCAAACCAGCAGATGTTAATGTAAGTCTTTTTGATCTTGGAGACAAGCTAGATCACTCACAGAGGAGACTTCTGTTGAAATGGAAACATTTCTATTGAAGTCTTTCAATTTACATGTAGAAGACTGTTTATATGAAAGACCTATGTAAAAGCTGTTGGTAAGTCTTCAAGAGTTGTATTGCTCCAACAGTGCCATAACCATGTTGCTGATGTTCCACTGAAAACTCCCTGTGTTTTGAAATGGAAGACTTTGTAGTCATGGCAAAGCCTTGGAGCTTTTGCCAGGCAAAATGATCTAATGTAAAGGCTTTTATACTGGGGTTTCTGTCATTGATTTTGAGGTTGATACTCAGATGAACTACCTGACCTGTGAAAGCAGTGATTTTGGGTGGACTGTTGATCAGAAGGGATGAGGTAGGCACTCATGCTCCCTCAGCTTCAGGAAAATTAAGAGAAGACAGAGCATATAAAATGCAATGGTAAATATCTAGCATGTTTTGTAAGATAGTCACAAAATAGATTCTGGGAAAAGGCTGCAGAATTATTCTTTGATGACTTGGAGATTTTTAACTTATCTGAATCTAAAATCTATTTGCCTCAGTTTGTCTGGATAGAAACCAAATGAAATTTTGAGTTATTGTGCGTTCTCTCACTGGGTCTTGTGTCATAGAGCTTTGCTGAAGGAATTGTCCTTTAAACAAGAGGTTGAGTAATGAAGACCTGTGTATCCCTAAGTGAAGTTATTTATATTATAAGGGAATGTGTGAAAGCTTTTATGACAGGAGTACTGAAGAACATTGAGATTCCTTATTCTGTCTGCTATATGCTAGCTAGTGTGTTCCTACTGCTGCACCTTGTTTCTCTACTGGAAATGTGCTTTTCCTTTCATAATCTTTTTTTTGTAGTTATTTAGTTTCTTTACTTTCTTTAAGTGTTTGTTATTATAAGGAAACGCCAAACAAAAAGGAAAAGAAAAGCAGGAGTGAGAAATTAAATGTATTCTTTTGTGTGAGAAAAGCATGTCACTTTTGTGTCATTGATAAGATGTGAATTGATATAAATACATTTTTAAATTCCTACACTGTTTAAATGTATACCTAGGAGTTATTTCTGGCTTCTGACAGAGCCCAGAAAGTCAACTGTATCCTGGGTCACATCAAAAGAAGCGTGTCCAACAGGTTAAGGGAGGTGATTCCACCCCTCTGCTCTGCTTTTGTGAGACCCCAGCTGGACTATTGCATCCATCTTTGGAGTCCTTAGCACAAGAAGGATGTGGACCTGTTGGAGCAAGTCCAGAGGAGGCCACAAAGATGACCAGAGGGGTGGAGCACCTCTCCTGTGAGCACAGGCTGAATGAGTTGGGGTTGTTTAGCCTGGAGAAGAGAAGGCTTTAGGGATATCTTATAATGGCCTTACAGTATCTGAAGGGATCCTACAAGAAAGCTGGAGAGGGACTTTTTACAAGGGCATGCAGTGATAGGATGAGGGGTAATGGCTTCAAACTGGAAGAGGGTAGGTTTAGATTAGATATCAGGAAGACATTTTTCACTTGGAAGTGGTGAGGCACTGTCCCAGGTTGCCCAGGGAAGCTGTGGATGCCCCATCTCTGGAAGTATTCAAGACCAGGTTGGATGGGTCTTTATGTAATCTGGTCTAACGGGAGGTGTCCCTGCCCATGGCAGGGGGGATGGATCCTCTTCCAACCTAAATGGTTCTATGATTATTTTTTGTAGAGTGTAATTCCACCACGCTGTCCTGTCGCTAAATGTGCAACCAGACAGCAGAATGTCTGAATCTTTCTTCTCTCATCCCTTTAAGTGAAAGCTCATTTTTCAAGAGCTAATTGAAAACTGGCAAAGCCACTTGCTGGAGTGTACTGTTGTCTGAATTTGGTCTAAAGAGCAGTGGCTAAATGAAAGGGTTGCTGTATGTTGCTCTCCCATTGTTCTGTTGGAAGTGGTATTCAGAAGGTGTTGAACAGTCTTTGGACCACAGTGTCCTCTAATCTACCTGGACAGCCTTTGGAGTTATGACATTTGTAAGAAACCTCATAAAACCAAAAGGAGCTGCTAATTGCTCGGTTACCGTTAGCTGATGGTGATTCGAAAGTGAAAATCACTATCATTGTCAGAGATATTTTAAAATTTTTTTAATATTATTTTTTTAAGGCAGAATATATTAGGATGGAGGTTGGTCTGAATGAACAGTTGACCATTTTTGCAAATACCTAGCCAACAATCAATTGTCATTTGCTTAAAAGCAGATAAAGGTGGGTTTTTTTGTATGTGTAATATAGCAGTTTAGCTAAATATTCAATTGAAAAATGTATTGCCACTCAGTCTTACTGTCTTTCTAACTTCTTCAAACTGCTTGAACTGTTGGTCAGTGTGAAAACTGGTCATGGTTTTGCAAGAGGCGATGCAAGGATGGAACCGGTTCTCTATTTTCATAGCTCAGTGTAACAGCAGAAGTTTACAAGATGCTGGATACCGTTAGGTAGGATTAGGCATAGTGGTAGTGATGAGGCTGAAGATAACATATTTATCTTGTGCTTTTCATGTTCAAAGCACTTTAAAGATGGTATCTAATTAATCTATACCACAGCCAGATTAAATACTCCAAGTGGTTCTCCCACTCAGTTGCTGTCATTATCAGCACTTCTCAGGTGATGGGATATTCTGCCTTTACTCTTTAAACTCCTGCTGCACTCACTTTGTAATCCTGCTGATTTCGCCGTTCTGGCAGAATACCTGAAAAATGCTGCTTTTACTTAGAAGAAAATTAAGTGCTTGACTTTGAGCATGCATACAGAAAGCTGTGGAAAACCAGGGCTGGAAAAGTGAAGAACCGTGAATCCTGTTGTCTGAGTGTCCTTGAGAATTGCACTGGAAAATCACTTTTGTTCTTTGTATGAAGGGCCTGGATTAAGCAGTTCATAATTGTGAACAAAGATTACACAGCTTTTCTGGGAGGATCCCAAACATCTAGTTTGCAAATTATGCTCGTTATACCAGGTGTTTCCAAAACATCTCTTCTTTCAATCTCAGAGTGCTATTGCTGCTGTCAGCATTTGAGAGGTACTGTGTCCGCCCCCACCTCGTGCTCCAAATTGTATTTTGTTGCCTGCTTTTTTTTTTTTTTTTTCCTATGCAGATCTATTCTGTGAATTTGAAAATTGGTGGGGAGAAATCAAAGACATGGGTCTGTTTGGCCTATTTTTTTTCCTCCAGAGAAGGTGCTGTGCATATGGAACTTTAGTTGTGGAGGTCTAGCACAGGGTGCTCTCATGTTGTTCACTTTCAAACTCTCTCACGCTTGTGACTAGGTATTTTTTGTACCTTGTCTTTATCACTATTCTTGGACTTTATGGGTCAAAACAGTTGACACTTCTGTGCAGCTGAGGGCAGAGGGGGGATTTGGAGGGAGCGCAGACTCAAGTGTTGTTCTGATAGAAGTGGTGGCAATAATGATGTAAAGCAGATTTGCTGTAGCAGTCATCAGCCTTTGGACTGCACACATAAAAGTCTCCTGTGTGACACGTGAAATATGTTACCTTGGTTTTGCAGGCAGTTATAGACAAAAGGTAGACAAAAGACACTGGTCTTTCCTTGTTCCCATGTTTTAAAATTGAAGACCCAGTAAGTGTGATGTGGGAAATGCTTCAGTAAATTGTTTCTGTATTAATCGTGGTGTGGTATTTCAAAACTTTTAAACCTTTTTATAACGGAGCTTTTGCACGTTGCTTAAATAACTGCTTGGTGACTGTGTCATTTCCCATTCTAATCAGCTACCTTTTGTGCCGAGTTCCAGGTAGGCTGGAATGTGCCGGGAGCAATAGTGGAGCCCTCCTGTGGCTAGTTCAGTAGGTGCACCTTCTCATGAGTGGGCTAAGAAGGTAGGACACCCTGGGCCAAATCTTAAGATTGCACCCTGCTAGTGTTGTAAAGGCATTGCCAAATCTTGATCGTTTCCCAGTTAAGTTAGTACACTTGGTGTGGATAAATTCAGCTTCTGTGTTGTCTAACCTGCTCCTTCTATTTCTAAGGAAGAGGTTAGACATGAGTGACTAACCATCCACCCAACAATTTGTGCTCCAACATTTATTTGCAAACAGTTGTATTTATCTTATGCTACAAACTAGCTTTTTGTTTCTAAGAGCTTTTAAAAATTGGAGTTTAAAGGGATGATGATCTTGTTCTATTCCAATATACAGTTTTGTCAGACTTCAGTCAGTCAGGAGTCAACCTTAAACAGGTACAACTTTTTCCCTAACATGGCTGCTTTAATAAGGGCATACTGTCTCATCAATTTTTAAGATAAACTCCCTATAGAAATCAAATAAGGGTTTTGCTGAAAAAAATCAATTGTACAGTATGACCCATAGGTACTGCATGTCTTACAAGATTGAACTGCTCTCTGTGTAATTTGGCATCCTTCCCTTCCCCCGTCCCCCCCCTTTTAAAAAAAAAAAAACAAAAACAAAAAAACCCAAAAAACCCCCACAACACAGAACCAAACAAAAAAACAAACCACAAAGCAAAGCATGTGCAGTCTCTTTGGAGCACATACTTAGGTATGCCATCTGATGGCTGAAACTGCTTCATTTCCCTTGGCTATGGAGGATAAGTTAACTCCACATAAAGTTTACCTCCTGCAGACAAGAGAATAGTATGTGAAATATTTACCATTTTAATTGTGTGAGGCTTCATTGAAAATCTTATTTTCCTTGCTATATGTCACTTAGAGAGGCAGTGCTGAACTGTTGTTGAAAATGGGAGCTCTGACAGACAGGGAGTATGGCACTTGTTTAACAAAGAACAGCATGCAGGCTCCACATAACATAATGCTTAAGGCTATATAATTCCATTTTCTTCTGTAGATTTTGTTTCACTGCTTTAGTATCTGAAACATGCAAGCTTTTAGTATTCAAGGGAAAAAATTCAAAGCCTGCCTAATGCAATATCATGTGCAGAATAATTTAGGTTTTTCATAATAGATGTTTACTTTTTTGAAGCGAAATGTGATATAGAGTGTATATATAACTCCTTAAACAAACAAAATAACCAAACCCAAAACCAAGACAAACCCCCAAACAAGCCCCTCTCAGTTTTCATGTTTTGTTTTATCACTGTTCATATAAGAAAATGTGTATGCTTTTAAGTATTCCTGTTGGTTTTTTTCTTAAAATTTTTAATCCAGAGGAGAATTACTATTCACACAGAACATACTATTAGTTCAATAGATGGTGCTTTTCATGACACAGTGAAAGAAATGCGTCTTCCAGGCAAAACCATTAATTTTTTTCTTAATCACCATATTGGGAAAATTTGACTTTTTCACATGGGTGAAAACCAGCTTCTCATGGCAGATTTCTTATACTCCCCTCTTGCTTTTAGTCAGGAAAACAAATCTGACAGGAAAATAAGATATTTACTATTTTTGTAAATTAAATTTTTCATTGCTCCAGCTAATGGCTTATATCAGTTGTCTCAAGAGCATTCACCCACATGAAAAACTACAGTAGCCTTAATACCAAAAAATGTAGATTCAGAGGGCTCTTTTCCTTGCTATATCCCTTGTTCTCCCCTCCAATACTATGATCCATCCCTCAATCTATGATTATATTTTCATTCTTTGCCACGACCATAGCATACTACAGTATGTGTTTTAGGTAAATAAATTTGATTACATTGAGCATGAATTAACACATGGCTTCTTTAGCACTGATCCAAAATATTCTGGAGCGCTCCTTTACTTTTTTTCTGGGTTTTATGGTTAAACTTTAGTGCTGTCTGGAAGCAGAAATGATAAAATCCTAAAAGAATAATATTCCTAGTATTTCCCACCTGGATGGAAAGCTTAGAGTGGGGTTGAGAAACCCCAGATTCTCAGATTCATGTAGTTTTGTATAAAGTTCAAATAGAATCCTTTGTGAATTGAACCTGAAGCTCTTCTGAGATTCAGCCATCATCACTAATCCTTTCTCCTATTTTGACATGCTTATAATTCATTTTGTATCATGTACGCTTTGTAAGTGCAAGCCTCTTAACTCATTTTGACTATGTAGAAATTACAAGATAAAAATAAAATTTACCTGTGTTCCAGCAAGAATAATGATGCCGCGTTTATGAATGAGAACGTCAGTGTATATCCACCACTAATAGGAATTTTCTTCAGTGGTTACCTGTGCATAGCTGTAGACTAAACAAAATTATATATATGATCCACAGCTAAGGTAGAAATCTGCTGGTAAATACTCAAAGCTCAAAAGAGTTATTGTACAGTGTTTTGGTGGCAGGTTGGCCTAACTTGCTTTGTGTTGAGACTTCAAAATTATATTTTTTCTCCTGTTCTGGGGAAGTTTGTACGTCAATAAATTCTCATTATGTTCCGTTCTAGTCAAATAACATGAAACATAATTTTTTTCCTGCTGTAGGTAATCTTTGAGGCTAGCTATATGAAAATTCAGTGGCATAGGGAAAAAGAACAATTTTATTTCTGTGTTTAAAAAAATAATAGTAAAAGCCACCCCAATTACATTCTTTACGACTTTGCTTAAACTAAGAAGAATCAAGCATCCAGGTAAACTGGAAACTCCAAGCAGTGTGTGAGGTGTGGCTTGTGTGAGTGCATGTAAACATGCAGATCTCTTTATTATCTAAAAGAGTAAGGAAATGTCCACAGCTGGTTTTTCTTGTATGGTAAGAGAACGTACAGAGAGCACCAAGGAATGTGTCATGATTCCCTGTAAAGGAAGGACCTTAGTTCCAGTCCATGCAGCAAAATCCTTGTCAGCATAGACCAAAAGTAACAGAAAGTCTGTCATTCCAAACAATTTAGTAGTCTGTAAGAGCTCTATTACCTATTGGTGCACACCTTCACCTGCCTTCCCCCTGAGCTGGTGGCAACTTGCACAAATACTGTCATGTTCATTTGTGCTGGGGAAATGAATCATTAGAGCCATGGGCATGGAGAGAAAGCTTAGGATACTGTCTTCCATATGTGCTCCCTCCCTTTCTGGCTGAGGATGTGCCCAGGAGGTCGAGGTCTGCTTCCTGGTGTTCAGGATGCCTGTGTTGTGCCAAAAGGTGATAAAGGCACCCAAAGAACCGATGTCAGGTTTTATTTTATTTATTTATGAAAATGAAGGTCAGCTTTGGGGAAAGTCTAAATTACCTCAATTATTTAAATCAAATTGTTTTGTGTAAAATAAGATATAGCATAAAAAGGTTTCTTTTAGGTCTTTGTGGGGTACATGCTAATTTCAGATTATTGTGGGAACTATGCCCAAGTAAGATCTGTAGACTGGGACTGCTAGCACAGCTTCTCTGAGGCATTTTTAGTGCTATATAATGAGAATTTTGACTTGTAGTTTTTATAACTATCATTAAGTTTGGAATACAATCAGTAATTTAACTAACGTGAGGTTGTTGGGCAGGGGAGACATTGTGTCTCTCTCTGTGGTCTTAATACCAAATATAATCAGGATATTCCAGGGATCTTGTGATGAAGATCAAGCTGCTAACTACACTTACAGTATTCAAGAGTGTCTCCTGTATTAATTTATTAGTCATTTCCCCCCCCCCCCCTCGTCCTGAGAAACACTTATCTCTTAGAACAAAGAAACCCCAACAAATCAAAAGCACCAACTCCTCTGTAGCTTTTTGAGTCCTGTTCTTTGTGCTCCTGTGGTAATACAACTATGTAACTTAATGGGGATCTCACACCACCAACTAGGCTGGAGTAAGTTTATGGAAAGTTCTTGAAATTACCACTTTACCATTCATTCCTAATGTGTCAAGTTATGGTTACAATGGTAGCATAAAAAGAAATCAAAAAGCAAAATAGTGTTACTTTGAAATGGGAACTAAGCGCAGATTTGAAGCATTATTCTGTTGAAAGAATATTAATCTGGAGTTTCACACTCTGGTCACCAGTGTAGTTCAGTAACTTACTTTCACTCTGGGCAGTGTCTGTATTTCAGTCTTGGCCTTGCAAATGCTTCTGGGGTTACTGCTACTTTTGTTAATCTTTGCCTCCATGAAACTATATAGAAATTGGTGCTTTGGGTGATGTTTAAATGCTTTGGTTGATAAAAATATTTTTGTAGTAAAGTCTGAGTCTATACTAAAGCCTTGGAAATACTGGATTCCATACCTTGGAAACAGCAGACATGTTTTGGAGCAACTGAAGAGGCAAAATATGTGTTATAGTCCATGGAGGCTGAAGGTCTTGGGGCTTCTGAAAAGTAGGCAGCTCCTTTTATGTTTATGTCTGGACTTAAGTGACTAGTCATAGGTGCTCAAGTTTAAAAAGCACATGTGAAATGTCTCATACAAGAGACCTCTGTGTGGAAAGATCACAAAAAATAAAGGAAATGAGATACAGTGATGCCATGAATGGAGATAGCATTGTTACTAATAAAACCTGAACAAGTATGCTGGCAAAGCAACTTTGGGTAGGAAAAGTTGGCAGTACTGAAAAAGATGTAAAGAGTCTTTGGGCAACATGGTTAGAGGTGGAATGTCTTTGGAAGCGCATCAGGCTAATAAAGCATTCATTATAAATCTGGAGGAAATATAGCATTTTATAGGAAACTATCTTGCTGATTTAGAGGATGAGGAATGAGAAACAGGAGAGGAAGTGAGACTCAATAAAAAAGATCTGTAGAATTGAAAGAAATTAATCCAAAGAGTTTTAATAACTGATTTAAATTAAAAAAATCTTTCTTAAAGTTCCCTAAGATTCTGTGTTCTTACTGCTTAGTATTTTTCCTGCTTTGTTTGAAATAGTGTATTTGAATACTATCAATGTTTTGTATGCAGGAACCAGCTAGCTTAAGAGATTTCCAGAATGACTGGAAGTAATCTTACAGTGGTAATATAAATATCCATGTTATATGAGGTGCTGTGTTCAGCTGACATGGGTGAAGAGGTTCACACTGTGTAGTAGGAATCCTAGTTCCTTGGCTTTCCAGAACCTATCGGAGTATAAACTCTGTAGTTATGAGTTGATAACTGTACAGCATCCCTACTGTCCAGTGATGAGATAATTTCATTTGTGATTAACGTGAGTTGTAACAGTGATAACTCTAACAGGAGCTCAGAAGAGTTTATGCATATATGTATATGCTGCAAACAGGGATATTGAATAATAATTATTGTAATGTTTTGGAAACAGAAGAGAGCAACATATAACATTAATGCCCATGTTTCAGCAAGATGTGTAAAACATCTGCAATTATGAATGAATGGATTCACTATTCTACCCTGTGCTGAACAGAAAGTAAAAATAAATCTTTAAGACACTTCTATCGCTTCCTTTTTCATCAAGAATTTACATCTGGAATCCTCATGGAATCTTTCAGAATACACAGCAATGTAAAATGATCTGCCTGACTAATACAACTATTACATTACATTGGTTATGGCTTTCTTATGGTTTAATTGTCGTAGCCCCTGTAATGTTAGCCACTGGAATGGGGAGATACTGATTTCAGTCAGATGACAGATATTAACCTTTTGTTAACCTGGATCCTTATCTTGTGAAGAAGGTCCTTTCTTCTAAAGAAACAAGTAGTCTTGCATCCAGGCTGCTGTTATCAGATACCACAAATTGAAATCTTGTATTTTCCCCCTTTTTTTTTTTAGTCAACAAAATATATGCATATATGATTTTTCATATTAAATATTCCTGAAAAAAATGGTGTTGTTTTAAAGACCTGCTACATTTTCATCTTGAAATACTGTTTAACTTTGAGCCAAATGGATAATCCTGAAATAGCTTTCCCTGCTTCCTGTCAGACACATGCTTTCGTTCTACAGAAAGCAGCAGGAGGCCTTCTGCTTGTTTGGAGTAGTGCTCATAAATATAAAATTGGACTGGACACTGCAGTTTCAGAGTGAAGGATGAATGTTAATAGATCACACACAAATTGGTCTCTGTTGCTTCCAGAGTCCATAGCATGAGGTCTACCAGTTGCCAGGCAAAGAGTTGTATTGTGGTATGAGGCTGACTCTTTCAGCAATTTAGGTGTTTCATGCAAGTGTAGTACTAAGAAAGGAAAGTTCCCAGAGTGCATGATGACAAATTGGTGGGTAGGCTCTTCCAGAGGATTGGAGAGATTATCTCAAGATTTAAGACTGTAGTGCTTATTTGTCCAGTACTTTGTATTTGAGAATTTCAGCAAAGGTTTGAATTATTGCTTTGTGTTGCTGAATTTAGTCTAGTTTACAAAGCATGAATTTTCTCAGTACTGAGACTTGTGATACGCTCCAAGGTCAGCACAGTCACATTACCATATTAGTCGTATGTAAGAATAACTGACCCTCTGGTCTCACGGTGGAGGACCAACTAGTCATACGTGTAACGTCATATTACTTATGTACTATTCAGTGTAAAAACACAAATTATATTTCGCACTGTGGGAAATGTAATTCTGTTCTTGGAGGAGCAGAAGCAAGCACAGAAAGATGTGAAAAGATTTCTCTTAAATCAGAGGGTAAGTGCAGTAGAGTAGAAGGACTTCAAACGTCAGATTTTCCGTCGCTGTTTACTTAGTTTTGGTTACTTGCCCATCTGGGGATTAGATGTGAATTTATTCCAAGTGAACTTGATTTCTAGTTGTGTAAATTGATTTTTAGTTGTGTAAATGTGACTTGAAATAGACTTGGATTTATCAGGGAGATTCTGGAGACATTAGTCCTGTCTGGTGTGCTGTGTGAGGTCCTGATTTTAGGAAGAAATATGGTGATGCAGCTTCCTAGACCTTCCTGCCTCAGGATGTGCACTGTGGCTTCTGCTACCTGGGGAAGAATCCTTTTTCTTTAACTTCAGGCTCTCTTTGTATTTCCTGTCCAGCCCTGGGAATCGACCCTGAAAAACCACCCAGCTGTAAGGGAATGGAACTGGGTATATAGCTATGCTGTATTAAAACTGATGTATTAGCCACTATTATTGAGGCACTTATTTTATTTATTTGCAGCCATTAAGCTTTTTGTTAACAACAGTGACCTGACCAAGAATGTCACTTATTTGATAACTGTGTCCCAGACTAGTATTTCAAAAGCTATGTTGCTGCTGTGTCTGTGCCATCAGTGAACTTTTATCAACTTGAGTAAAAACTGTTTCAAGATACTGTTTGTATAGTTCTGAAATCTCACTCTGTTTTTCTTTTGTGTGTGTGTGTGTGCACGCGCTAGCTCTGCTTTAGTATTAGGTAAAATGCAGTTTCTTTATGCAGACTTGTCAGGGTTTGAACTCTGGGTACTTATTTAAGCTTGTATTATAGAAGTCAGGCTAGAAGACCACGGATTGAAAATAAATTAGAATTTCTGTTGTTACTTAGTTCTATGAACTGTGTGTGGTGAGCTTCATGGAACAGATCATACAAAGTCTAGTAAGTCATTGTTAGTGCTCATAACAGAGCATAATAAATGTTTTTCCCTTCCTTTTCTCAGAGAAAACAAGAAAACTGCCTTATCTGAGAGTGAAACAAGGTAAAAATAGAGGCATGTACAGATGTAGGTGAGAAGCTTCTATGAGATATTGCAATCATAAAGAAAGAGAGGTGTGTAAGGGGAAATCTGCTTTAAATGCTAAAGACTTCAAAAGAAGAAATAAAAATATTGGAATTACTTTGTTATTTTATAGTTAGGCTACCTTCTTGATTGTGTCAAAGAAATAGCCTTAGACCTAGATTAATTCAAAAGGACTGCAAATCAAATTTCACATATTAACAAAATCTCCCCGGTAGAAACAAATCTCCAGAGAAAAGCACTACTTGGAGAATCTTCACCCTTTAATATGATAAAAAAAGATAATTAGGAAGGGTTTCAAATTGAAATAAGATGACATGTGGAACAGTGGTTGTGCAGTGAGAAATTAAAGTCCTGTGAGAGAAGTGTGCCCAAAGTTCACACTTTAATGAGGATTTTTCTGACACTTGGGAAAGACGTTCCCCACTCCCAGATTCCACGGAAGAGCTCTGATCAAACGGGATTGAGATGGGGCCTGTCCTGAAGGAACAGGACCTGTAGATCAGATTAGGTTGCTCATTCAAAAGAGCTCTTGAATTATCTCAATATACATTAAGTGCTTGCAAAGCCTTTCTGATTTAGGTAAGAGGCCCTTATTTAGGGTAATATACCTAATGAATGATGCAATAAACACATTGATGTCAAATATAAATTCAACATAAACACAGATGAATAGTTACTTTGTTTTCTTAAGAAGCAACTCATTTAACCTGTTTATGCCTATGTAAAACTTGTTGGAAAGTCTTTTAAAAACAAAACATGATTGGAATTGCTTTCTTTTATGTGGTTTGGGTATGTCTGAGATCTGATATGCTTGTTGAGTTAAAGATAAACCCAGACTGATTTTCCTGAGTTTGCTTCTGCGGTGTATTTTTAATGTTGTTTTATCTAGTTATTAAATAGGCTTAATGGATGACAGGTTTGGCGTTCCTTACTATTTTAAAATATTTTAATTTTAATAACTGCTTTCCTTTACAACTGCAATATACAATATCAAAGACAATGTGGTTTAGAACCTGAAAATGGAGTTATACACACTGTCACTATGTTATCAAACTGTCTTGTCTTACGGCCTTCAAATGTGCTTCTTTTTGCATAATGTTTTGCTTAGATGTGTGGATTTTAAGCTTCACGATAACCTAGAGATTTTGGTGATCTTGCCTTTTGTGGCAAATGTTAAATGTGTGTGTGAGGAAGTGAAAGTTTCTTCCAAAAATGTGATATAAGTTCAAAGATGGATAGTTTTAATGGATGAAAGATCTTTTGGGATAATTGAATTTCGTGGTAGTTCAAAATAAATTATGCAGCAATTTGTAGAAAAAGGAGAGAACTATTCATGCAGGTCTGTCTGAAAGAGCAGCAAAACCTGTATGTCTGAACTTGCTGAATTTCAGCAGAAAAAAAGCATTCACTGAAGGTTTGACCTAGAGTCTGCTAATTCAGTTAAAGATTTCTGATAATCAAAATCTCTACCAGATGGTGAACACTGAGGAAAGGTAAAGGCAGCAACTATGACTGGAGGCCAGATTTGTGGTCCCGGATGCTGAAACTGAGGATTGATCCAGCCTGTTTGCTGACACAAGTTAGATGAGTCTGCACAGCTGCCTGTAACCACAGCAGCCGCAGAAAGTGTGTGTTTTGGAGGAATTTTTTGGCTTAGTTTGAAGCCTTTTATAGGGCAGAGAAACAAGAATCAAAACTAAGTAATGCAGGCTGTGTTGAAGGATTGATGCGCTTAACTGAACTTAAGGTTCATTCAAATTCACTTGTCAGTTTAAATTAAAAATCTTTCTTCAGCCTCTTAGAAAACTCTGTGTACCTGTAAGATAGGCCTACTATGAGAATTATGTATTTTTCCAACAGTTAAGTACTAAAATTTAAACTTGCATCTAAGTCCTACCTTGGAACTCGGCTGAATTGTGTGTTAAGGCCTACTTTCATCCATTTCACCCAAATCCTTATGCTGAACCAAGTATCTCCTACAATGAGATAAGGGGGAGAGATGTGGGTGAAATTTGGGCCTGGTTGGGTCTAAGGCAAAACAAGAAAGTTGCTCTCCTAAAAGTGAGTCTAGCTTGCACCACCTTGTGTGCAAGGAGGAGGGGAGAAAAGGCATGACTGTCAGTACCTGGTCAGTTAGATATGTCTTGATCTGAGTGACCATTTTGTCCCCACAAGGCTTTTAAATGCAAAAACTGGCCTTGGATACGATATTACTTTCTAATGTAGCTTCTCAGTTGGAAAGGGGGAGTCTCAAAGAAGGCCTTTGTGCGAAAAAACAAACCCCGGTTTTAATGTATGTACAATCCAGTCAAAATTATTCCATGAGCATGACATTTAATGTCTTAAGCACAAGCATTGGACTAGAACACATTTGCTATGAAATAAGCACAGGCTTAGCCTGTTTCTCTTATGTGTATTTATAACAGGTGTATTATGGAAGATTTCCTTGTATATTTTTTTCTCTTCATTTTAGTAACTGTGGCACCAGAGCTCAACAGGTAATTTTACAGTACTGTGCTGTCTATGAATGAGATGGGTATCTATTTTGGTTTCAGTGAGGCAGAAAAGGCAGTGTATTTGTTGGCAAATAAGCAATGTTTATGCATTTATCTGTCACCCATACAAACCTGGAAAAATAATAAAGCATGACTAGCTTAAGAGCATGTAATATTCAGTGATTCTGTACTTGATTAGTTTGTGATTGTCACAGTCTTCCAGTTTTATTTCTTTATATGTGACTGAAGGCTTTTTATTTTCTGAATAATGAATCTGCACTCAAATTCAAGCAGTTGCCAAGGCTTCTGAGGAAGCTTTATAATGTGTCCGGGAGCTTTTACTACTTCACTGGGCACAAGGAACTGGTAACTTGCCTGACATTAAAATAGTCTCTGCTTGTGTTATCCAAAACACATTCCTTGGGCAAGGAGAGCACATGTAGGGGAAGAATGCTCTCATGAATACATGTTGTAACTTTACATCTTAATGTAATTCCAGTGCACTTATGGTAATACAATACAGAGCAGAGAAACAGGGAAATCCAGTTTACTGAGCTGGTGTCTTATCAAGGCCAAACTCCCTCCCTGTGCTTCGCTTTTCAAGAAAGTACAAATTATCCTTTTAAAATTTCTGGTCAGAAGAGGAATGATTTAACTTTAAATGTTAAATAATAATATTGACTTTTCCAGTCCCTTTATTCTGCCTTACAAAGGTGAATATAAAATAGGATATTGGCCTGAGTAGTCTGGAAAAAGAATTAGGCCAGGAGGCCAATTGGGCTGAGCTGAACATGTTCTCTGATTATTTGGTTTGCTTGTTTGTTTTTCTGGATAAGTTGTTCCCACTTTGATTACAGGGGATCACAAAATACCTGCTGCTTTTCACTGAGATTTTTCACAGGTGTGTAGCTGCCACTTTCTTCTTTGCAAAACAATGTGCAGGAGAAAAATGGATCCTTCCTTTCCTTTAACTTTTGTTGTGCTTAATATTAGTATGCAATGTGTAACATTAGCAGACTCCAGCCTAAATGTGGAGGTGGTGACCATCTCAAGTGGCTGTGCAGAACCACTGCATCATGAGCTGCTTTTGCGGTATAATAAACTTTTTCATTGTTTTTTCATTGTTTCATTGTTTTCATTGTTTCATAGTCCTCCTCTTAATATGATGCAGAGGTTCCTTTAGTGGAGTAAAGGTGAGGGACAGAGAGTGAAATAATGAAAGAATAGGCAGAGTAAGGAAGAGAGCTATATTGAACTAGCATGTTACAATAGAAATTATTAAATAACATAATTCTAAATATCCCTGAATTCTCCTTTCAAGTTTTTTTTTCCTTTCTCTGTTTTTTTTTTTCTTTTTTTTCTTCTCTGAGGACCATTCATTATGGTCCTGAAGGAGTGTTATATATTTCTTTTTTACTTGTTTGATTCTTTTTCCCTGGTGCAACATCAGGGATGGCTAGAAAAGATAAAACTTCTCCAGAATGGTTGCTGATGCTTACTGGGAAGACTCGGTACTGAAAGTGGAGACTCAAACTGCAGGAAAAACCTGCAAAGTCCTTCAGTCATAGTTCTTGAAACCTGTTTTGCATCTTGACTTATCACCTTGCCCTGTACTGTGAGGCAGAAATAAACAGTAGAATTCTTTGGTAAGGCATAATTTCCTCATATCGTTTCCTGATCTTTTTTTGAACTGAAATGGTGAAAAGCCATGAGAAGGGGCTTGAAAACACAAAGGAAGTAAAACAAGTAATGATAAGACTGATGCAGCAGAAACATATTCAATAATACAACAGAATCCTTGAAATCTTTTCACAGGTGACTTGCAAGTTAAGTTCAAGAAGTGCTTTGTATAAGATGGTCTAGTCATACTCTTAGGAAATTTTGAATGTTGTCATTGGGCTCTATGAAACTTACTGTGTAGAGTATCAAAGAAAAACATTCATTCTGGAATGTTTTTAAAATCTCCGTTAAGAGACTAACAAACCATAGCAAAATAATCTGTACCCCAAACGTGCCCAAACAATGGCTTAGCATTCTGACTATTCAATAAGTTGTCTTTTTAATAGTTATTATGTTTGGTATCAATGGCTGACAATTGCTGTCACCCCATTGAATTGTGCTAAATCCTACTAAACAAGACACCCTTGTGATAAAGCTTCACTTGTAATCATTTTTTGGCAAGCACATCTTACAATTGTTATTATTCTAACTGCTCACACTTGTGTACAGCATGAGGTGCCAATGTTTTCAGTTCCAAACATTAAAGATGTGGTGATAGAGAAGGCGAACCCTTATTAATTCTGAGAGATTTGCTTAATTGGGACACAATGTGAAGATTCTCAACAATAATAACAGATGATGGGGAATAAATAGGCACGGCAGGAGAGAGGCAGTTTCTAGTGTGAATTTCCTTTTGCTTCTGTTTAATTGCATTACATACTGTGGGAAGTATCTGGAGTATGTGTTTTCTAGTTAATTTTTCTTGACTGCATCCATCTAGCTACTGCTCCTGGACATTTTAATGTTTGATAATACTCTATTTGCATATGACTACACATCTATAGCTGTCATTAGAACCAATTTACACACATGATTTGCTTCTTGGAGTGTTAACGTCTGAATTTTATCTAGAGACAGGAACAGGGTCAGGAAAGTTTAATTGATTGTATAATGCAATTGAAAAGGCTGGCAGGGATCTAGGGCAATTTTGGGACATCTGTCTTTGAGTCATCAAAAATAAAGCACATAACAGCTGTGATAACAGCAGGATTATGATTAGATATACAGCATTCGCCATCAGATTGAACAAGGACTGGAAAACAAAAAAAGAGGTAAATAAGTAAGTTTTGATAACATGACGAGAATTGTTAATAGGTGGTTTTTTTGTCTTTTACAGGTTTATATGTTGAACAGAAATATATTAAAAAAATCGGGTTGGTTTCTAGCAAAAAGTTGTATGTATTCCTCAAAAACAGAACTAGTTGCAGAATAGCACAGTTATGTATTACATGCTGTTGTATCCCACTTAATACGTTGTGTGTTATTTTGAAGCAGGAATTGCTAACCTTGCAGTTACCAGGTTCTGTTCATGATTTATATTTAAAGGAATATATGGCGTGGACTTTATCGCGTGGACTCAACTTTACCTGTGTACCTATTGTGTCTTTGTTTATTTGTTACATGTATACATGAAATAATTCCTTTGGAAGCTAATGTAGTGAGCTGTACTGTGCTCATTAAAACGTGAAAACTGCTGTACTTTTTTTAGAAATGTCTACTACATAGAAGTATACATGCCCTCTTCTCATTTCACATGCTTCTTGAGTTGCCCTGCATGGCACTTATGCTTTAGTTTTGTATGTGATTGTTACCTGACTTGAGACTGATGTTGGTTTTAATATATAAACTACTACCTAATTCATATGATGCACGCCAAAGATTACTTCAGTGACTTCTGAAAATTAAGTCAATTTTTTTATAATCAGAAATTATTTCTTAGTTGCAGAACTGATTATAAAACATGAGGAAGTGTTAACTATTAACCAGTTAACTTAGCAATTTGATGAAAGCTGAAAATGTAAAGGCTACTTAGTTATACAAACTTATTTTAGAATTTTTGCATCTGTAACTTCTGGATGCAATTCAGTTAAACTTGGTTGTATGACTTCACAACTGTAACTGAACGCACATTTTCTATTCTGTAGTCACCATATGGAGTAAGAATAAATCTGAAAAAAAAATGCATAGCTTCAGCATTAAATTATGCTTTCTACTGAAACCTTAATTAACGAAAATTGGGTACGTAAGTAATGATACTTTAAAAATTAAAGCACTGGTTTTTTCTTCTATCACTATGAAAAGTCACTGTGCTACAGCAACTCAGGATAAAACACAGAATCTGACAAAAATGTCCAGCCCAGAGCTGCTTTCTTGTCCACAGATGATGGGTTAACAAATTAATTTAAAGATTAAACTAGAAAACTGACATGAGGTGAGTGGCTAAGATGTTCTGTGACTGCCTGACTCCACACTGCACTATTGGCTTTGCAAGAATGTTATTGTTTCTGAGGTTTCTTAGTAGCTGCCCCATGTGGTATAAGGCAACTTGGAGCCTTGAAATCTGTCACTAATTTCAGATATCCAAATCACTGCTTCATTTAGGAGTATATTTTGGCACAGAAAAGTACCAACTGTGGAGAAGTATGTGTTTTATGCCAGCTAGTTTTTTCCACCCATAAGTGTCAGCACACTAACAATCATGTCATAATCAGTGTTCAGCAGATGCACTATTGTTTTAATTCCTGTAGGATCTGTAGATTTTTCTCTCGGATTGTTCAAATGAACATGGCATTCTCATTTACTGCAGCAAGTGCGTGTAAAATTTCTGCAAGGCAAAAATATATGCTGCTTTACTGATAGCTAATAAAACTAATTATCTAATCAGTGGTCTCCAAAAGATACTAAGGCAGTGCACCTCAAACAGTAATTAAAATTGGATATCATACAATAATAAGACAAAGCACTTTGAGAGCCTGTATTGGTTAGTTTTTATTGCAGTGATTAAAATTTTTAGGTTTTTTCCCTGATTTGTCATATGCCAGTCAGGAGTTGTTTTCTAATTCAGTTTCTCACCTAGATTAAGTTTGCTAAATGTTGCTCTGATCCTGAACTATGGCAAAAAGGAGTGATTCACTTGTCCTCTTTGAAACAAAAAATGAAACTGCGTGTGGGAATTGTTAAACATGTAGGAAGAAGTAAAGTATGCTCATAAACTTTGCCTATAGAGCTAACTTAGTGCCAGGTGATGCTGATAGCAGCAATTTGCTATCAATAATAATGTACAAATGTGATACAAGTTTGTTTCTGTTAATGATGAGGATTTTTTCAAAATAGACTGAAATATCACTGTCAACCTGAATAAAACTGTCCACATAAGTTATGTTAGTGTAAGTATGGCAAATGTGCTTTCACTGAATTAGAAGTGCTGTTAACCTGCCCGGGCACTTCCTGGGAAGCAGGGCCTCAGTGTGGGCATCAGTTGCTTAGGAAGACCTCTGCTTTTCACCAGCCTACTGGCCTTTGGGGCGAGCGACTGAGGTTGGAGAGAAAGCCTTAGTGCTATGTGAGCACTGCTCAGCAATAGCCACCATGCTGGTGCCTTATCAGGGCTATTTTAGCCACAAATGCAATGAACAGTAACACATGGGTTGCTATAAAGAAAGTTAACTCTATCCCAGACAGACCTAGTACAGGGGGATATTGAAAGGAAAAAAAGTAGAATCTGAAAAATACTGTTAACCCAATTTCATTTTCTCCTCCCTTCTATACACATTGCAATGTTAATGGTTTCCTATAGATTCATCTAAGATTACGTCCTCCTCTGGTCCTGAGCATAGCAGGTCTAGAGGTAAAAAGAACTTGACAGGAAGCACACTCTTCTTCACTGTTCCTGCTGGCAGGGGTCCTTGGATGCATTGCAAGTATATGCTGGAGCAATTCTAAGGATATGGTCAATTGTGCTTGTAAGCTAAACCTGATCAACAGTGATGCCAGCAAATCCTAAAGGTGACTGACTTTTCCCACATGTATTGGGCAGTTCTGCCTTGAAGCCAAAACATAGATACTCTGCTGGGATCATTTAACAACAAATAGAATGTGTGTGATTATATGTTTGTATGCATGATTTCATCATGAATGCACTTGATGCATATGTACAAATCCTGTAAAGTTGATAAGAGTTTGTAAGTACAGGTACAAAGCAAAACAGTTCACAGTGCTGCATGGCTAGATTAGAAATCAAGACTCAATCAGATTTTTAAGCTGTGCCAGAAAGTAGACATACACTGTGAATTTGGTCACTTATAGCTCCTAATCTTTCATGAGCCAGACTCATGCAGGTTATGCACTCTGACTTTTCTACTGGGCTTCAAAATTTAGGTCTTCTGAAAGGAATAAAATGTTTTGGCATGAGTTTCTCTAGTCACTGTAGCACTAGTGCTCAGGAGCTTTCCTGTATTGATGAAAATTAAAGCATCCACTGATTAGTGCAACACTTTGCAAATTGCATGAAACTAGTGGTGAAGGACTCTTGCAGGCAGAGAGTCTGATCCAGCAGCCGCTGAAAATGATGTAGAGACAAATATTAGCAAATGCCACTTATAAGTGCTTTAGCAGAGGAACAGTTTGTTAAATCAGTGGCTTCTCCACAAATCAAATGCACAGAAATAGGGTAACTTTGTCTGCTTTTATGTAACTTTTTGTGTGCAAGAGCTCTGGCAGAGAACACTCAAACAAGCTGCTCTCTTCAGCCTGTAGCTAAAGCCAAATGCATTCCTTCTCACCCTCTGAGGACTAGAGATAAGGTATTATTCTGGATATAAGGTGGGATTGATTTTTCACAGAGTGGGAAGAAGAAAATACCGGAATGGGAATTATAATTTGAATTCCATTTTCTCTAGCGTCACTTTGATAGGGGAATACTTGTAAGCAAGACACATTATCTAATAATATCTAGGGGAACTTAAGCTACCCACTGCAGAGGATGATTTGTTGGCTCCTACACGTGAGCTTTTCTAATTGTCTTTCCAGGCAATGCAGCTTGGGTATCTGAAGGACAGTGGAATGGGAAGAGCATCTCCAATACCACGTGTACTAGAGCTGGCATAATATCACTAAAATCTCAGAAGAGAGACCCTTAAATGCAGTGTTTTTTCTAGCTGGGGTGCCAGATGTCTCCTGATTACCAGACTCTTGACAGCCTGCAGATGAGGGGCAGAATGCACTTGGCTTTTGAAAAAACATTAAATAAAATAGCAGCTAAGCCACCTCTTCTTCCTTAGTACTGTGACTCTTACATGCTCTCAGACTATATAGACTGATGCTGTGCTTGAAATCCTGATCTTGTTTTAAAATATTTATTTCCTGAAACATTGCTTAGGCATTTACTATTTGACAACATAGGAGTTATTTTAAAACTTGAAATTCTAAAGTGTCAGGTTTTCACTCATAAAAAAATTAGTCCAAATCTTTTATTCTTTTCTAAAAAAAAGGTCTGAAATACGTAAAAGTGTTCTGTTTGAAAATGGGAGGGGGAAAAGAAGAGCAATTAAAAATGTAAGAATAGAAGCTAATTATAAGCAATTCAGGCAGAGCTTTGTTTAGAAAATGTATCAGTATAAAATGGATAGGTGAATAGATAGCACTGATTGCAGTTTTTACATATAATAGTTTCTTTTTCATGAGTAATCATTAGCAATTATAATGTAGACTTTAAATCAGCCTGGGATGGGACTGCACAGTAATATGAATACTAAATAATTGTATGTTTCCAGGCAGGAAAAAAATAACTTTGTGATTTGGTGATAAAATCTGTAGTGTAAGTATTTCCTTGGACTGTTTGTCACTTGCTCTCTGGGCTCAATAATGTCATCATTGAATGCCAAGGTTCATCACATGAATGATTGCTACCTTGTGTTAGCTGGGAATGGAAGTTGCAATTATGCTTTTAAAGAAGTATGACTTCATATAATAATTACTGGCATTATTAATTGCTAAGGGAAGAAAAAAATGATCCAGGAGATAAAGTGGCTAAAAGTAATGGTGTAACACAGTATATGACTGTAACAGTGCAAAAGTATTTGGAGGTTCCGTGTCATTGATCAATGATGATCTACTTCCCAAGCCTGAAAGTTTTGTGCATCAATAATTGTGCAGGACTGCATGAGAGAATCATGTTGTCAGTGCCTGCTAACACTTGAGATTACTGCTTTCTAGGTTGCTAGTTGAGTTTTTTAGGAGTGCTAATGGGCATGAAAGAACTTACTGTGATTTGCATCTGCTTTTCTGTTCAGGATTGAGAAACTCAGAAATGCTCTAAAACACAGTATCCAGGCAGATGCAGGTTCACCATTTGCTGGGGTGGCCGCCCCACCCTGCACTCCGTGATGCAGCACGTTTTTCTGGTGACAGCGTTGTCCCCCGGCGTCCCCATGTGATATCTGCCTCTGTTCTTGGGCAGCATTGTAAATACTAGTGAACAAAGAAAAGCTGCTGTTTCACTCTGGTGGGTTGTGGAAGGGTTTGTCTTGCCGACAAGATTAAGTTGGAGTTTCGAGCTTGCCCCTTCTGTATTGAGCAGGGTTTTACAAGGTGTCAGCTAACAAAACTGCAAGCATACCCCTTTTACAAGTTAAAACCTACATACTTAGGTAACAGTTCATAGGAAACATGCATGTGTTTTACAGAAATGAAGCCTGGTGTGTTTTCTTCTACATTTAAATTGTATTGGGGGGAAAAAAAAGTTATAGCTAAAGCATCCACTTTAAAAAAACGCCAGCTACCAAAAAATATATGGGGAGGGGGGGAATAAAAGCTAGGACAAAACTCAAGGATCTCGTGCACATGTGTGCAGTCTTTTCCCTCAAAGAGAGACAGAAAGTTTTTGCTTGTAAGACATACAATCAGGTAGATATGGGGGGTGTGTGTGTGTGTATGTATATCTCTCCCCTCTTCTTGAAGGGGAGGCAGTCAGTCAGTGCCTCCATATTTTGATTTCTGTAGGTCTCAGTTATCCTCTTCCTCCCTCGGGAAGACTGACATCCAGAAATATGTGAGAAAGGGACTGTATACCGCAGAAATCTGCATTCTAATATGTTGGCTCTACCCTAAGGAAATGCCCTGCAGGTATAAAAGCACTGCACACATTATACTTGGCCAGTCCAAAATGAGTACTTCTCCTTCTAACAAGGTCTCCTTTCACATGAGTGCTACAGGTTTCTATAAATAACTGTGTTTTTAATAGCCCAACCAGCACACTCAAAAAAATATTTTTTTTGGGGGGGGAAATGTGGAATTAATTGCCTGCCTTCTCCCTATTAGAGATTTCTGGGACCTACCACCCCCTGCTCCAGATCTCTGTTAGAAGGACTTGCTGTCATTCTTTACTTTGTCAGGGATGACTTACCCACCATTTTTGCATCAATTTGGCTATTATAACTGAGTTGATATTTGAAAAAAAAAAAAAAGGTCATCTTACTTGTGTTTGACCTAAAACTTAAAAAACAATTCACAAACATTCAAACTTTAAATAAACTTCATCTGAAAGGAAATGCTTTGTTCCAACTTTTATTAGTCCTTTTCATAGTTAAAAGTTACACTTTATTGTAGTGATCCCTGAAATGTTATATTAGAAAATATTGAAGTCGAGTAATTCATCCCCCCTAGCATTGAAAATTCTTTTTAACTGCAATGAATCAGAAAGTTGTGAATTATTCTGGTCCAGACAAGTCTACCTATTTTAATGAATAAGTACCAGAGAAACCTGATGCTGTGGTAGTCAGTGGTGATTAAATTGCCGTGGCTGTAAGTGTCTGAACATCTTGTGTGGATCAGCCCTTGAAGAAAGTGATATGGAGGGTATCGTATCACTTTCATATATGAAGGTATGGCTGCTGGCACCTCTGGAGTTTCTGTGTATTTAATTATGCTCCTTGGTCACCTTTCTGAGCATCCTGTCCTCATGGAACATGCTTTTCGAAGGCTAAGCTGAATGTTTTATGCTCTCATTATTGCTAGGTGCTATCAGACTTGCTTAGGTCTTCAGGAGCCAGAGCTGGTTTTCCTTATCTTGGCCTAAAGTTTCTCCCTCTTCAGATAGCCCATGGACATCAGGAGCAAGACTAGGGAAGTAAGGTGAAAACCAGTCAGATTCTGACTGCTTGCAGAAAGTCATGATGGCTGATAGCTGCATCTTTCACTTTTGAATAAATTAATCAAGTCACTTAACAGACACAAACCAGACACAATCGAGTCTAATCCTAGCAAATTCCAAGTCTTCCCCCTTTCCACTGACTTTGCAGAATCACAGAATGATATGGGGTTGGAAGGGATCTCTGGAGATCATTTAATCCAACCCCCCTGCCAAAGCAGGTCCACCTAGAGCAGGTTGCGCGGGAATGTGTCCAGGCAGGTTTTGAATGTCTTCAGAGGAGAATCCACCATCTCTGGGCAGACTGTTCCAGTGCTCTGCCACCCTCAAAATAAAGAAGTTCCTCTTCATGTTTAGATGGAACTTCTTATGGTCAAGTTTGTGCCCATTTCTTCTTGTCCTATCCCTGGGTGCTGCAGAAAAAATGACTGGCCCTGTCCTCTTGACACCCACCTTTTCAGTATCTATAGGCATTGATCGGATCACCCCTCAGTCTTCTCAAGACTAAAAAGACCCAAGTCCTTCAGCCTTTCAAGAAGACTTTAAATTTGTGTCTCTTATTTTTGTGTGTGTGTGTGTGTTGTGCAAAAGCACTTTAATGCTTGAAATACTGCCTTCAGTGTAATGTGAATGGTCCCGTTCCTGACTACTTGCCCCAGCAGCTCTATGGTCTGTGAGCAGCCACAGGATGGTATGTGAGTGTGAAAGAAACGATACATCAGGTGCTGAAGGAGAGGTTAAAATGTCTGTTTGCCCTAAGTCAGATAATAGTGTATACGTTACGGATAAACGGATGCACAGCTGTCCTTAATCTTTTATCCTTCTGTTTATATACAGAAATAAATGTGTTTCCTCAAATGTAAATTTACTGTACTCATTTAAACAAACACTGGGGGTGTATGGGAAACTTCAGCCTTTATCTAGTCCATAAAGGCAATAGAGATTTTATTTTCTCCTACTATATGGAGCTTCTGAAAGAACAATCTCTTAGCCCTCCTTTATGTTTTTGCACTGTCCCTTGAATAACCTTGTGGAAGGCTGAAACAAATGGAAATTCCTGTGTGAGCAAATAGCAATATGCAACAAAATGGGGATTAAGCAGAATTCTATGTCATTTCTACAGTAATAGATTGCCATTAAGGAATGTGAGTAATGAGACAAACTCTCTGCCTGCACTGAATAAAGGAAGTTGTGCCTGCCCTGACCCTCCTATGTTTTTTCACCAGGGGATTGAAATTTAATTTCCATATACGATAGAGGGGTTTGGCAGCTGGAATTTCTGTAGTGCTGGAGCTAAACACCTCTGAGAGCACTCTCATCTGCTCTCCTGAGGTATGCGCCTCCCGCACTTGCAGACAGGTTGTGTTGTGTTTTGTGTTGTTTTTCTATACTTGAATTCTGCTCACCTCCACATCTGGCTTGTCTGTGGTGAGCTGATAAGCTATCAGCATATCTAAACGAGGAGCACGTGAATGATCTCGTCTTTCTCTATTCTTCCCTTCCCGTGATTTGTAAGTGTTAAAGCACTCATCTGCTCTGGCAGTTAATGTATGCAGCCTCTCAATAGCTAATATCCTGTCATAGGCAGTGCAAACCAGCTTAATCTGGTTCACTGCTTTAGCAAGTAGTTGAGAAAATATAGGTGAAATGAAGAACCCAGCTACTTGCTGGGAGACTAGCGATTGCCCTGCTGCAGAGCGATACTGCAGAAATATTACATGGAAGATTGTGCCTGTAACAAAAAGATCTACACTTTGCTGCTCATAACAGATTGGCCAAGGCTCCTTGTATCCTCTGTAGCTCTGAAGTCTATTACTTTGCAATATGAACACTTATGTTTGAGGATTTAAAATGCAGATGCAAAAAATCTGCAATGAATTTTAACTTGGCAGAGAGGACTGAAAACGGGGAGGAAAAATTGATTTTTATGTCTGCAGAATATATCATCCTGGATTTTTGGAAGTTAGTTCGATTTGCTTTGGTAATAAAAAATAAATTATAAATAAATTTAGTCATTTGGGCTCCAAATGCTTCTCTGCCCTGATATGCTGGGGAAGGAGTTAATAAAAACAATTCAAAACCCCAGCTCTCCCAGAATTGAACAAAATCTTTTGCACCTACAGAAAATCTGGCAGAATTAACCTCTGTGATTTTACTGCCAGCTTTGCCTTTTCCTCTCAGTTTCCCCTTAAGGTTTTCAAAACTTTCCCTCCCACCTTCCCTTGTGCTTTAACAATACAAATAACAAGAGAGTGCAGACTCAGCTGAACCTGTGTTTTAAAGTTCAGCATCCCTGTTTTGAACTTGTGTTATTTCCAGTGTACTGTTTTAGGATGCACCCTAAGTTATACCTTATCTCATAAGAGCAGTGGAAACTGGAAGTGACCGATGTAGTGCATGTCTCGAGTACCCTGGAAAAAGCAGCGAGGTTAGAAGAGTGGTTTTGAGAATCTCTGTTAGAGCCAGCTCTTGCTGTGCCAGGCACTTGCTTTTTGGGGGGGGAGATAAATGGTAGAAATCTCCAGAGCTACTGTGCAGCAAAGCAAGAATAAAACTTTTCACCTCTCTTAAGAAGGCCAGGTAGGATTTTAAACATTAGGAGATGGTGGCAAGGCCAGAGACTTAAGGATGGAGCTGAGTGAGCAGCAACATTTCCTGTGGTGACACAGCCACTTCCCTGGGGCTGCCGTGGTGCGGGGACAAGGGGAGGGCACTGTTACTGCTCACTGTAGTGCAGTCTTCTCTGTCTGAGCAGGTACTGCCAGTGACTTGTCAGCCTTGAAGAGAGGTGTGATAGCACAAGACCTATATCATGTATGTTTGTGGCTCTATTAATAGTTATGCAGCTGTGGAGCTTAAGAGATGTGTTTTGAAAATATTGGGAATATGCAGTAATGACCGTGGAATGGTGTGTGTGTACATTTGTGAGGTGTTTTTGTAACAAGTTTGCTATCTTCAACATCAGTATGAAGGTCCCATATGGCTGTGGTGCCTTACCCCACCTCCGCCTGGTGGAAAAGTCTTTAACCACCCTACTCCACTCTCTACTCCTTTGCTAAGGGAATAAATTGTGGGTCGTGCTTTATAACAAAGCAAGGAGCTCCTCCATCTCAAGTAGACATGTGTCCTTCTGAGGTGCAGGGGTTATGGTTATGCTGTCTGTTCTTCTTTTAATGATAAAAAAAGGCATGGCTTATTGATCTGTCTTTGAATGATGGTTTGCTGCCTTTTTTTTTTAAATGTAAATAGAGGTGATGTATGAATCATTGGCTTTTCTACACTTCTAGCGAAGTTACAACTTGTTACAGAGGGAGCTGGCAGTGACCTCTCTGAAGAGACTTCCTACCACCTCTCATTAGAAGGTTTTTTTGTAATATCTAGAGAAGCTCAGCATCTCTGCTGTGTGCATCTCCAGCCTTTGGAAGTCAGCAGAGGAAAGCCTTAAGGCTTTGACAGCACTGTTTCTTTGTTGTCTTAAATACTGTTCCATCTTAGCTGAGATATAGTATAGTGACTTGACTTCCTTTCTGTTGCTTCTTTTCATAATAAAAATGCTGGCATCCAAATTACATGTAGCTTCCATGGTAAAAGTTAAAAGCCAGTTTTTGTGGCGCTGCCAGAGCCTCTGAGACTGCTTCTTGAGGAATGAATGCCTGGGGGGACTTGCTGGGCCAGGGAGGGGATGGGGACAGACTTACACTGGACTTGCCTCCTGCCTCTTCATAGATCAGCACAGCTTGTGTGCCCTATAGCAATGATCTTAGAGCTTTTGAATGTTAACTATACTCTGTAGCCACCATCTGAAAAATGGTATCTATTACTGCAGAGTCTCATCTCACTGAGGCAAGTCCTCTTGGCAGGCTCACTTGATCCTTGTACACGTGGAGACAAACCAGATGTTCTTTGCTGTCTGAAGGAGCCACATTCGGTCACCTTGCCCTAGTGGAACTTGGATTTATTTAATTTTTTTTAATATTTTTCCCCCCTTACGATAACAGCTTTCTTCTGCTGCCAGCAACTATATTTAGCCTTGTGGAGGCATGGTAAATACGGAACATGGTAGATGTTTGTTTGTAATGAGCTACCTTTTGTGGATACCTCAGTGCACTGAGCAGACATGCAAGAAGGTATAATAAAGATTGCACAAGTTTCCCTGAATCTCCCTTCTCCAGCTTGAGTATCATATTGCCTTGTAAGTAACATTCTAGTAGCATAAATTTTGGCTTTGAGTTTGCATACAGGATTCCATTTTGTGTACTTAAACTTTCTATAAGAGTAAGGTTTTTATCCCAATCTTTTAATGCTTACATTTTCTCATTAGTGCTTTGTGTAGGGAGTATTCTTTCAAACTTCTGCTTCTGTTATTAAGGGAGCACTGTGGGATGCCACTATCAGGTTTGCATAATCCACTCTGTGGGCTTGGCTTTATTTATTGTAGAACAGGTAGTGAAGGCTGTCTTGTGCTTCTGAGGTAGAAAGTATGTGAACTTCATCAATCAGAGTAGGATTTGTTCATCTCTGACCTTGTTCTTTACCTTTGATATCGATTTTATGTTGATGTGAGTTCATTGATTATACTGAAGTTCATACTGGTAAAAAAAAAACCACAAACCAACTGGTCTGTCAGTTCTTTGGATCCTGTCCTACAGAAGGGTGATTAGGCCTGTAATATTTTCTGAGTTATAGAAATAATGTAGACATTATAAAAATGAATATATGTTAATAATGCATACATTGGTGACAAACAAAATAGTTACCAGCAAGAAAATGAATCCTGAGCACCACTTTCAACAGAGAGATTATTTAAAAAAAAAAAAAAAAAGGCCTGTAAAAGCTAGAATCTACAAAGCACAGTGGAAAGTTCCCAGAGAGCAGTGGTGCTGAGCCTTTGAAGTCCCTGCCCCGCTTCAGCCTGCTGTAAATCCATTGTGTGCGTGGCCATGATGTGAGTCACATAAGTGCACCACGGGCCTGGGCACCTTTCTTGGGTAAAGGCACACCTCAGGGCTAGGGGGGATGACTGCTTTCGAGCTGAGAGCAAGGAACACTTTGTTCTCAATACAAACAGAGTAGGCTGATAGGTATTTTATTTTATCTCACGATACGCAGTTTTAAGAACACTATATTATGAAGAAGTCATCTTTGTAGCAATGAGAAACGGGGATTATTATAGACTACTCCTGATTTTTCTTCCTGTGTAGTGCTGCTGCTGGTTTAGATGGTGGTAAATGTGAACTGAATTGAGCTGTCAACCCCTATCAGGTATAATTCCTCATGTGATAACTAAGCATGAAAGCTACACAAGGTGTTATAGGTCATTTTTTGGTCATTTTCCGATATCACATTTTTTCTCCACCTCACTACTGTTGTTTATATAATAAACAGAGATGTTCGGGGGGATAAAAAGCATGCTATGATGGATCTTCTGTTTCACTCTAAGATCTTTTTTATTTCTTTAAATGCTGTTTTCAGTTTGCTGAATTCTTTGTGCTTTGTTGCTTTGCTGATGCAGGATAGATCGCACAGGGACACGGCGTAAAGTTGATCTGAGTTTATGTCAGCTTTTGTGGGGCTCCTGAGGGACGGTGTCATCACAGAGAACAAACATCAGAATCAAATGGTTGCCACTGAAAAACTTTCCAATTTAATCTGTATGTTTTAACCTGAAATGCAAATTCAAAATATAACTTTGCTTATCCTTCCTAATTTATCTCAGTCACTAAACAGCAGCTTATGTGTGGCACCTACAGGTCCTTTGGCAAAAACTTGCAGAATGTTTGTAGGCAGGCAGCTACGACTTATCTCCATTAAAGGATTTCTTTTGAACTTTTTATTTTTTGGGAAAAGTAATTGAATCAGACTGTTCAGAAGGAGGAGTAGCTATTTATGGATTATTAGACATCCACTTTGAGGACTAAGGAGGCAGATACATTGCTTGTTAACATCTGATTTAGATTAATTGTTGTTGTCTCCCAAAGATGAATTCTCAAGTTCTGCTGAGGGCATGTGCGCATGGAGATACGTGCTGGGCACTTCTTGCTTCCACAGGCTGCTTGAGACATGAGAAGTTGTAAAGGCTGCTCAGTCACAGGTACTGTTTCTATCAACTTATCCTCCTGTACTTGGATGGCCAAATACAAAAATCTCTGCAATGAGGAGGTGGATACTGAGGAGCTACTGGTATGAGCCGAGGGTTGCTAATGAAAGGAGAATGTAGATGGAAATGGGCACTGTTCCCTGAAACAAAACACACTGGTTCTGTAAAGTTCCCTGTGGCAAAAAATGTGAATGGGGAGATCAACCAATGCATTCAGGGTGCCCATTGTACCCTTGCCCTGAATACAGAGCTTGCAACTAAAAAGATAACTGTGTAGGTAAGAGAAGGAAGCTTGTAAAAGCCTTTGTTATGAGAAACACTATTTGGGTTTTTACTACAGAACTTTTATTACATTCCTTAGAGGAGAAAGTGGCTGGGTGAGTCAGGTGGAACTCCCTGGGACGATCATGCTTCCTCAGGGAAGCAATTGGACAAATGCAATTTTTCAGAAACTAGCAGGCAGGAGTGGAAAGACACCTTGAGCCAGAGGCCTGAAGATGGTCATGAGGAGGAATATAGGCTGCTCAAGCAGGCGTTAGGGATATTGCACGCATGTTTTGCTGCAGCTCAGTCACTGAGCTAACTGAAACCAGACCTGGAAGTAGGAGCCTGCCTGGAGGGACACAGCAGGCAAGGGGAGATTTGGTAAAAGCTCTTAAAACACTTCTGTTGTCTTTTAGTCTTTTGTCTAATGAAATGAGTTTAAAGGAATGCTTGTACTCCAGATGGAGGGTTGAGTGTTTTTTTTTAAAGTAATTAAAGTTTAAGTGGTGTTGTCTTTGGATGTAGATAATACTTTTCATATAGTTGTCTGTATTTAAGTAGCCCAGGTGTCATTGCAAGGCCAGACTTCATTGAAATTTGTTATAGGCTAGAGCTTTTAAAACTTTATTGTGTAGAAGTTGGACTTTTCCCTATACCCCCCTTTTTTTTTTGTGTGTGTGTACTTATTCTCTAAAATGAAATTATACAAAGAGCTTGAATCTTCATTTTTCTCTCATCTGAATTAGTGGTATCCAGCTGCTGCATAAAGACTGAAGAAAGGGAGAGGAGTTTGTATTTGGGTCTCTTGTTTTGTTGGCTCTTCAGCATTGGCCTCTCTGATCTGGGTACAGCTGAATTTTGTAACACAAGCTGAATGCAAAGGCCAATGTTACGGTCCACAAATAAGAAGCAGACTGTGGAACTTGTTTGCAGGAATTTTTAAAGAGTCAATGAATAAGACTTAATGGAAACAATTTTCCCCCCTCCTTTCCATTTGCAAATGCTTTTGCTGAATTCCTGCAGAGTGCTTACATATGTCGTAGCTTGTGACCCTGTGACATAAAAGACTTTGATTCCCACTAGAGGAAGTGGTCTGGTTAGGAGTCGGACCAAGCATAGATGAAAACACAATAATTCCCTGAGAGTTTGACTCCAGCTGCTGCTCAGTTGAAAGCTACTTTTCTGGCACTATGAATGTAACATAGCAAGACAAAGAAAAAGAGAAATTCAGGACATTAAAATGTGACTGATTTACACTTTCAGTTAAAAAAAAAAAGTATATTCTTAATCAAATGTGAAATTTTTGAACTTTTTAAAAATATTTTTTTCATGGAGATTTTTTTCCCTATAGGCGACAATTTCCCAAATCAGACTGACAAATTGAAGGGTGGAATGTGCTTTCCTCCTAAAAGTAAGCCTCGCCTGAAATCTCTGGCAATTGTTCTTGATAACTACAGAATTAAACTCCTAAAGAACATCTATTGTTTTTTTAAGTCTTGAATGTTCATGGTGTTTAGGGAAGCAGCATTTGGGTCTTGTGGAAATTAGATCTTTATTAAAAGTCTTAGGGACTGATTTTTATCTGGACTGGGCTATGCAGTTTGGCAGGACAGTGAGTTATTCATTCTCACCCTCTGTGTGATCCTTCTGCTCCCAGGATGGAGCAGAGTCTGTCCTTTGTTCTGTGAAATGGCTGGGTTTCTAAGCAAAAGAGGAGCCTCCTAGGTTTATTTGAATTTCATGATGTCTGTTCTAAACATCCCTTCCTGAACTTCTAAGGTATAAGAATAGAGATAAAGGCAAAACAGCAGCAGATTTGAAGTGAAAGAAACACTTAAGATCCTCCTTTTTTGTTTAAGCAGGTGTTGGACTAAGTCAATGCTCAATACTGTCAACAGTCTCATTTGTGATAGTCCTCTGCGTTACCTGTGACATACTGGAGCAGTGAGGGAACCCTTAGCCTGTGATGAAACTTGTTATGTACAACTGCCTCTGCTCCTTGTTTCGCAATAAGACTTCTCCAAGTGATCTGATGGACTGTGAAGAGATTGAAATTATAACTGAGGCCACTGCCTGCCAGTTTTGTACTGATGTGACTCCCCATGTTTCCATGGTTTGGAGAACTGGGTCCCACCAGTTGTCAGGTACCTGTTTGGCCTCCCAAACTGTTGTCTGCCCTTCAGACATACTATCACTGTCCTTGCTGGATAGCTATTTTTTTGAGCAAAATGAAATTTCAGAAGGAATCTTTATCATGCTAAAATAGGATTATGTACTTTAAAAATTTGGGACAGAATTGTAGATCGAACTTCTTAGAAAGTTGAATGGTGTGCAAGAGAGAGAAAAACAAATTTTTTTTTTTTTTTTTTTTTTCAGTTGGGTATTTTCAAAATGCTCTCTTTTTTTTCAATTTTGCCAGCAATTGAAGTGGGTCATCAGCCACCATGCCATGAGGTGAGTGATGCACGTTGCTGCATTGCCACCTAATGGTGAGGTAGATAAGGAAGCGGTGCCATACTGCTAGAGGCATTTTGGCAGTGGTGGTGAAGGAACTTAAACAGAAATGGCCAACTGAGCACCAGTCTCCTGTGACTGGGTCATAAATCCTAAAGTGGGAGCTCCTGATAGGATTGGACATGAACTACAAGAGAGATGAATGACTGGGAAGTACTTGTTGGCCTTTCCAAAGCAATACTATGGGGAATGAAATGGTCGTTATTGATCGTTTACTTGAATGGTTTATTTTGAACTCTTTATTCCTCCTAGTTTTGAATTTTCTGCAGAACAGCTGATTTTGCAACAGCTATCTTGAGCGATCAGTGTATCTTTTATGTATAAATATGTGGCCAGGTTCCACCCAGCTTTTCAAATTTTCAATAAAAGTGCAGCCACAGGAGTTTGGGAAAATAGTTAAGACCTTTTTAATGGTGTATTCCCATAAATATATATTTTAAAATCATAAACAGTCCATATTTTTAAAATATGTTTAGCTGAAAGGGACATTTGCCTTATGTACTGTATTTCTAAATTAAATGTATTCTGGATTTAAAGAGCTAGGACCAAATATTCAGTGTCATCTACTGAAAGTATATTCTGACATTTCTACACATGCAGGCACACGCTTCAGAGGTACTGGCAAATTATGTAAATGAACAGAGCCCTTTCTGATGATTTTATGCTTGTTTAAGGATTTGTTGTGAGTGTATATACCTGTTGGATGCTTATGCTAATGACCATTTAGAAGTACTGAGAGGCTTAAGTACTAGGATTAGTGTTACCAACCCCCAAAATTACAACTGCTAACATTCATCCTGAGAAGCTGTATGCTTACAAAATTCTGAGGTTTCTTTTGTGCCTGTTGCTAATTATTTTTCGGTTAGTGGGTGAAGCTGCTGCTCTCGGGACTGAAAAGACTAGTCTGGGCCCTCAGGCATGGCACTTTGGCCACTTATGAGAGGAAACTTTCTCTTTCTTGCTGTGGTGGGCTAGAAGAATCCAAAAAGAGAGGCTGAGGGACAGCTGCTGTTCTTTCACATAATAGGCTTAAAGTTTCTATAAGAGACATTTGTCAGTGTTCCCTCTGTACCTCTTTTGGAGAATCTGAACTTGTTCACAACAAAAATTAGTGGGAGAAACCCAAGTCTGCATTAGAGAGATCTCCCCTTACTGAATAACCTTCAAGACGCCACAGCTTGCTATGGCTTGGCACAGTGGTAATAATGTATTTTGCTAACAAAATAGAGTTTCTTCTGTCTTAAACACCCTTGCCTTTATTTTAAGGGTGGTATCATGGCACATTTTTCTCTCTTAATTATAAACTCTACATAATCCAGTTCAGAGGATTTAATCACAATTTTGAGTGCAGTCAAGAAGGTATTTCCTTCCACCTTCAATGGAATTCTTCTGTTTAAAGGCTAATATATGGTGGGGTCTAGGCTGTTTTGTTTTTTCATTGTTTATATCAAGATACAGTGTATGATAATTTACTATGTGGAAAGTATTTATATGTAAGTGTATGTTTGGAAAATAGAAACTTGAGGGTGAAAGGCTGTGCACAACCCCAGATCTAAGAAGCTTTTTCTCTATTTGTGGGTTTATGGTGTGTTTGGGGTTTTTTTGAGTCAAAGACTGTATTTGGAGGTGATACTGTACCCATTGCGAGGCAGATAAGTAAGTAACACCCAAGGATTTAATTCCAGAGCACTGCATTGTTCAGGTTTTTGTTCAGACAATTCAAATTTTCTTCTGTGTTATATACAGATCATGATTTATACATTAAAAAAGTGTTTTCTTGCAGTTGCTTATCAGACTTGGCAGACGCTACTGCACAGAAGAACGTAGTTCTAGTATTGTGTCATACAGATATACCACTGTATTGAATTGTATTTATTTTCTGTCTACAGTGCATTTATTATCATTGCTGAAAGACTGTTAACATAAGGTAAATACCACATTTACAGGAAGGCTAAAGGCAAAGTTAGATTTTATTAAAAGAAGTCTATTTGGCTACCAGCTGTGCAATAGAGGAATTTTGATGCATAACCTGCAGGGCAGCCATTCTGCTCTGAAAGAGACATTTTCTTAATTACATACATACTAAGAGGAATCTCATTCCCAAATAAAAGGCTTATCATTTCATGCAAACTGAGGGGGAGAAGTCTTCATGTTTTGGCAGGATCCAGACAAAGGTTGCAAATTCCCATTTAAAAGAAGCAGTCTGGTTCTGGGAGGGATTTAGAGTATTTGCAAAGCCTTAGAGGACACTTGGCTTGATTATTATGGTATTTTAAACTTAGGGATGTATTTTTCTTTTTCTTAGAATAAAAGGATCATACCAATAGACAAGATAAGGGTGTGAGGTGGGTGGGGTGTTTTTTTTTACTGAGGATGAAAAAGCAAAGTGAACGTATTTTTCTTCACCTCCCACTGTGCCTTACCTTTTTAACCAAGGAATCCCAGAGAGGACACTGCTAAAGAACTGAAATAAGACAGCTTTGTTGCATTGAGAGCTTTTTTGACAACCCTGGTGCTGCTTTGAATATGTTTGGAGAATGACAAAGCAGGAAAATCTTGACAAAGTGCCCATTCACTACCCCCAAAGTTGCTGGTACTGCTGTTAAATGTTATTAATTTCAACTAGTGCTGGAAAGGGAGTATTCGGATGTTTTCCTTGGGAAGATGTGTCCCTTTGCTGTAAATTAAATAGATGAGCCTACTCAAAGGTGGTTGGTGGTTTGTGTGAGCTCATGATGGGCAAGGAGTTTTGTGGATGTGGGGTTTGGAGCTAGAAAGATGGTGGTCTGGGAAATCAGTGCTTTGCCATTCACACTAACAGCAGCACAGTCTTTCTAACACTGTGTAAGGTGAAAACTTTACACAGGGAGGGACAACAATTACTGTCACACATAAAAAATGATCCATGGAAATGGGCATACATAAATCTGCTCTGGGGAGCAGAGCCCATTATCATCTTTGAAAAGCTAAAAGCCCTAAGCACTTGAGTGAAAAGAAGTGCTCACTATTAACCGTTGCACGAGGGTCTGTATCCTTTTTGAAAACTCTTAAAAACGTGGTCATGATAGACCCCCTGTACCTGTTTCTATAGCCTGTAGTTTAGCCTCATTGAGAGCTCGGTGGAAACTTTGGTGTGTAAAAGCGTAGCTGACTAATTTTTGTCTTCTGCTGAAAAACGTATCAATTCCACTTCTTGTTCAGTAATTGTTGTGCCTGCCTAACATGTGTATGTGTGCCAACAGAAGCCTCTACAATATTTGTAATTTCTTTTTTTTCCCCAATCTCTGTGAATTAAGAACAAGCTGTTCACAGCCTGCAACAGACCCAAGCCCTCATCCAGGGCCATGCCTGAGCACCGAGAACACAGGGCAGCTCTGTCCTCAGGAAGGAGGAGTTGCCTGGGGAGAGGCTGCTGGAAAATCTGGTTACTGCAAAGGGTTGTGGGAAAATACTGCCTGGTGGAGATGCCCTCTTTGGATAATGTAAATGTCTTCACCAGAGGCCCCCAACCCAAGGTAACAAAGCAGAAGGTGTGAACTGGGCAGGGGCAGCCAATTCTGCCCAAGTAAGGAAGTTGCTGCTGCTTTGTATGGGTACGGAGCATTTTCTGTGGGATGATTTTAGAATGCCTACTGCTGCTGTCAGTGACAGCAGGAGAGAAGAGTTACCCAGAGGGTTGAGGTGGAGGCAATTATCTGAATTTGGGACTTCTTCTGAAAAAAACCTAAAATAATTTCGTAGCGTTACATTTTTATTTTTTAAATAGCTACTAAAAGCTTGATGCACTGTTGTGTTATAAGTTAAATAAAAAAAAAAATCTGTAGAGGGGCTTGTGGAAATTGGCTTATTTTTCCTTTTTCTTTATTACTTCTGTTTTACATGAGGTATGCATGGAAATATGCTCCGTTTAATGAAACGTTGGTGATTTCCTGCTGTGGAAAAGACTGGCTTATCTGAGACTGTCACACTTGCCTGATATTAATTGATTAAATATTCATTTGCTAATTTTGAATCCTGCAGTTCTATGAGCACAATGAACAGCCTGCAGAGGTCACAGCCGTTGCTGTGAGAGCAGAAACATCAAGTGGAGAGGGGGTGATGGCTGCTGGGAGGGGAACAACCAGAAGTGTCCATCATGCACGTTTTTCCCTCTTATGTGCCTTTTGTGGTCCTCTGTGGTGCGTCCTGCACTCTGAGCTGGTGGTTCTGCTGTGGTTCTCCTGTCCAGCTACAGCTGCTGTGCTGTGTGACCTCCTTGCAGGTTGTGTTACAGTGTCTCCCCTGAAAGACTGGGTCCTGTTCTTGCCTGCTCCCACCTGCCTACCAGTTGCAGACGCAGAAGGCTTCCTTGCCCTTGGTGATGAGGGATCTTAGGATTTTACCATCTCTCCTGTCACTAAGCATCTAACCTCAGACTGTCCAGGGTCTAACAGTGTTTTTGAAAAATTGCTAGGGTACACTGTGCTCTGGTGCTAGTTAATACCTTGTACTGAACAGCGATGTACATCTTTAGGAATGAGACCTGTGTGAAAAACTGATGTAGCTCTGCCAGAAAAAAAAGAGAAAGTGCTTGCAATTAGATTTCAGCTACACAGGGAAAGGAAACAATAGCATTTTCTTCTATTTATTCAGCCTGATTCCTTTTTAAACCATATTAAAATGCATCAGAAGTGCCAGCCATTATAAAACTGAGATACCAAGCAAATGAGGTAAGTAAAATTAGCAGTAATTGTGCTCAGACTACGTTCTACTGAGAAATATTAGCAAGATGGCTCCCTGGAGGCAGCCTAGCTTTTAGGGGAAGCATCAAGAGCGTTGCAGTGAGATGATGAGGTCTCATGACTTACTATGAGACATCAGATTTTTATTTTAAAACTTACGTTATCAGAATTTCTATATTTTTGTGGGCCACCTCAGGTATTGTCTTAAGGCTGTACTCCTGTCACTGATTTTTACCCAGCTCTGCTTGAAAAGTGAGTCTGAATCTTAACAGGCATATTGTATCAAAACATTGCTCTGCATTTGACATTTGAGGGGAACATTGTTCAAATGATTGAACTAAAACAAAAAGCTTTGTCCAAATAGGCGTCAAAAATTAATAAAGCAGGCGGCAAAGTAAGCAATGCATTGAAAGAAGGGAAGCTTGGTACATTTGGGAGTTCTGAAAATGTAGTTAAACTTTGTAAATGGAACCAGGTTCTGAGTCTTCTGCTGCTTCATTTTTATGAATATCTATACCACTTGCAGAAGTGTTTGTGAATTTTTATTTTTGCATGTCAACTAAAATATACAAACAAGATCTTCAAATTAATATAAGATATAATTTGTGCCTGCCTGTTTTTCACATTATTGTAAGAAAATGTTATTTTTGAGACAGGCACCTATTGGTAGGTACAAATAAGCCTAGATCAGTCTGGGAGAGCTGGGTTCTCCTTTAGGTGTTTAAGCAGTGCTGAAGGGAGATGTCAGGGAATTTAGGATGGTGCAGGGATCGGCGTGGGAGCAATGAGCAGGGACAGATGCATGGATGTTTCTCCAGGACCTGGCCACCAGCTTGCCAGCACACTTCAGCCTGGCTGCATGTGCCTGGGCTAGCGGGGTACAGGCCTTCCATGTGCTTGTGTAGGGGAGTAGTTTTTGGCTGGGGAAAGGAGTTAAATATGAGAAACTAAAATCATGCATCTCTGTCTATTTCCTCATCTCCTTTTGCATAGCTGAACATCCTGTGAAACTGGTAGAATTGCAATGCTTTTGAAGAGCAAATGAAGCTCAAATTGGTCAGTGTGTCAGAAAGCTGCTGAGAGGACAGATAGTTGGCCAAGCCCACATGTACGGTATGATTGCCCAAGACTTATTTCTTTGGTGAAATTGGACAGAAAAATCTGCTTTGTACAAGAGCTTTCACAAAAAGGATTCTTATGTCTGCTCATTGTGCATGCATGAAACTTTCTTTAGCATTAACGAACATCAGAGCAGAGACTAGTTTCCTCTAATCTCAGTTATTAGGGACACAACTCTTGTTTCCAATTTTTTTTTTAAATAAAATAAACATTTGTGGCAATTTCTAGGTTATAATAATTGAGGAAAATGTGTGAAATGTGAAGAATACTTTGGGGCTCTTACTTACTATTTATACTTAGCAATGTCTGACAGTTTTTTTTTTTTTCACCAGATAGCAGAATATCTGTAATAAAGTAATAAGCTAAACTGGTTTGTTTATACAATATTTTTTTGTATGTAGCATTCAGCTGTGGTGCGCTGGTCAGGTGTGACACTGGCTCTGAGATTTTTTTTCTTTTTTCTTAGACATGAGGCTTTATTATATGAACTGCTCTGTGTTGTCAGAGAATTCATAAGTCTGTGACTAAGGTCAAGAGAAACAGTAATGTGCAAGTGACTGGGTTTTCTGAGCTTGCAAGTTTACAGATACAGTGCTTCAATTGACTCCTAACTGCTCACAATATACAGTTCATGAAAGAATCCTCTATTTGAAGAGTACTGCCAAAATCTGACTATAATGTGATTTCCTCCTCCATCTTTCCTACAATGTGCAATTAAATAATGGTAAAGGATATTTTACCTCGAAAGCACAGGGGTGAGAAATCAGGGTAGTTACTGTTTTGGAATTACAGAAACTTCAGTACTGTTCACAAGCAACTTGTTACAGACCAATTTGTCCATGTTGGACCCAGAGAGTTTATTGTAGCTACTAGCTGGATGGCTGGTTTCAACAGACTAGCAACCATAAGCACTAGATAACCTCTATTAAGCGATAGATTGGTATATAACTGTAATGCTTCACTAATCAATCTCCTACTGATCCTGCCTCCCAGGATCGAAGCTGTCATGAGAAAATTGAAGAAGCTGCAGAATTAACCATCTCAAGAATTTTTTTTCACTGCTTCTGAAATGCAGAGCGCTTTCATCGCTATTCCTCTAGACTTTAACACTCCAATAACTTCTGTGACCTACCATATAATACAGTAAACATGGCCAATCATAGCCTTCATGCCATGCCATGCTGTTATGTCTTCACTGCCCGTCTCATTCTTCTGTTATCTAGACTTATTAAACTGGTTGGAAATGATGTAATTCAAAACTGATCATGTGACTCTTGGTAGAAGAAAAGGAGAAAGCCAAACCTAAATAGATTTTTGCCAAGTTTGCATTTTCTTTGATGAATTTGTAGATTTTTTTATATTAATTATTTGCTAAATCATAGCTTTCTTGCAGAAATAAACTTCGAAAAACACATTTATTATTTTTAGTATAGACAATTTAAATGCCCTAAATTAACACAGTAATTTCTTGGCAAGTAATAGTCAGTTATGTGCTTTTGGGCAAATAATACTCCAGCCAGCTCTTTCTTCATTTCTTGATTGCAAAACGCAATCAAGAATGCTCTTCACCTTTGAGACAGGAGTTTGTTTCAACTTAAGGGACAGAATTATCCAACTGTTAAAAAAAACCCAACCCTTATAAAGATTATAAGTAAATGAGGTTCTTTTATTTGTTCCTAATTTAAAACTATTTGAGAAAACTAGAAAATTACTTTGTATTGCTGAGTGTGGCTTCTGTTATAATTGGAAAATCCATT